>APFE031667885.1:121775-157168 GCA_000404065.3 Pinus taeda
CCAAAAAAAAAAAAAATCCATCCATTAATGATGATTTGGCGGTATCTCTCCAAATATTTGACCATTAAATCTCGCCCACCCACTCCTCTTAATCATCTCTTGGTTGTCAAATCATGAAAAATGACTCTAACCGTCACATTTTGGCTGTGCTACGCAGTATCTCCTTTCATAGCACAATTCCCTTCATGTAGCTTTTGGTACTGTGACATCACCCTTTTTCATGTAGCCCTCCTATCGTGTAGTCCCCAAAATTAGGCAACATAGTTTATAGTCCCGCACTCCCTTGTAGCTACTTGGAGCACTAAGATTGTCCAGTCATCATATAGTTATTGAGCCGATTCTCCCACATATGGCTTCAATCGGCTTCCATTCACTTTTCATAGAAAAGGTTCTCCGTTCAACTTTGTGAGCTAAACCACACCCCCATCTGTGATTTCTTTGATGACATATGGCCCCAACCAGTGCATTTGAAACTTTCCTGGAAGCTTAGCGAACTTACTATCTTTTTTTTGGTAGGTAAGCACCCACGAGGGATTTGAACCAGTGACCTATCTCAAGGAGTGCCTTAACAATACACCCATTCACCATCAATCTAAATCCCCATGGGCTAGTTACTTAGCAAAATTACTATCATTTAATAATACCAAATCATTTACCTTAAATATGTGCAGTTTGATGTGGTGATCATGCCAAGCTTTTTTAGGTTCCTTCCACACTTGCTGATGGAATCCAACCAAGAATCTATCTTCTTCGAGATCCATTAGCTATGCAAGCCACTTCCTAAGGATCTATGGTCCACCATTCCTGTGAAAACTGCTATGCGGAGACTAGGCACAATATATTCCAAGGGCATCACAACTTCTATGCCATAGACCAACTGAAAAGGTTTCTGATGATTTAGCTTTTTGCAAGTAGTCCAGTATGCCCACAACATTGCCAATATGCACTTGTCCCAATCATTACACTGTGCATTGTAAATCTTTGTCAGTGCATTCTCCAAGGTCTTATTGAATCTTAAACTATTCCATCAACTTGAGGATGATGTGGTGTACTCTTCTGATGATGCACTTGGAACTCTTTCGCTAGTGTGCTGATTATTTCATTGAGGAAGTGTGTACCGCGATCACTCATTAATACTTTTGGGCAACCAAATCCAGTTGATATGTACTCACACAAGATATTTGCTGTTATGGCCCTTGCACAATCCTTCATAGGTTGTGCCTCCACCCATCAGGTCAGAAACTCCGTCGTAGTGATGATATAGCATGCACATGTTTCCTTTCCTGGGGGCTAAATCGATCCTACAAAGTCAATTTCCCATTTCTTAAATGGTTGCAATGACACATGAGGATTCATAGGAAAATCATCCCTCCACGATGGTCTGCCCATTCGCTGACATGCACGCATGCCCTACAATATGATTTAGAATATTTATACAGCGTAGGCCACAACAAACTAGCGCGAAATATCTTCTGCGTTGTCACTTTCCCTTCATAATGTCCTCCTGTAGCTCCTCCTTGAGCATTAGAGAGGATGTTATTTCAGTCAAAATTGGGCACATACTGTTGGAGTATCTCGTTCAATTCCATATTATACAAATGTCCTCCAATTACCAAGAAATTTATCGCGTGCACTACTAATTGTTTCTTTTCCTAGCTGGTGTATCCTTCTGGAGCCATTGTTATGGTAAAAAAGTGGATAATATCTACAAAGTGGTTATCCACTATGCACACCGTGAAGATTTGCATGTTAGGAAGTGCTTCCTCCAAATTAGTAGGCTCCTTCCCTATTTCAATTCGTGACAAATGGTGAGGTCCTGCATTCAACCTTCCTGGCTTCAAAATTACCTCAAAGTGATATTCTTGAAATAACAATAGCCATCTACATATTTTTCCCCCAACATAGGCTTATTGAAATTTCCTCCCAACAAATAGTGTTTGAACTTTTGGAGCATGTACACCATAGCCAATCCTTCACACTCTGTTGCTGAGTAATTCTTCTTAGCCTTTGACAACTTTATTCTTACAAATTCTATAGGATGATCCATCTCTCCTTCACCAACCTGTCTCAATACTACTCCCAACACAATACACGAGGCATCAACATGCACATGGAATTCCTTCTTCCAATCCGTGAAAATGAAGATCGACGCGGTCATGATTATTTCTTTCAATGCATCTAGACTTCTTTGACATTCTTCATCCCAATAGAATGTATCATCCTTCTTTAATAACTTCTCCATGGGAACGGTAATCTAGGCATAAGCCCTGATGAAATTTTGATAATATCCAATATGGACCAACATTATGCGCAACTATTTGATACTCCTTGGGTCCTCCAAATTGACTATTACCGTGATCTTGGCAGGGTCCACCATTAGTGTTTGCTTGCACACCACATGACCTAGAAAAATTCCAAAGGTGACATAGAATAAGCACTTCTTTAGGTTCAACGCAATCTAATACCTTTGGCACATATCCAACATTAAGCATAGATTGGCTGCATGGGGCTTTACCAACCAAAACACTATCCAATCATCAAAATATACCTCTAAGAATTTATGAGTAAACACCTTGAACATCGTCATGACTATGTGAGAAATATCGTTGACACATTCTTCAGTCCAAACGGCATTATCATATACTTGAAACAACCCCATTCCATCACGAAGGTTATTTTGCTCCTATCCTCAAGTGTGATCTTAATCTAATGGTATCCAGAGAACCCATCAGTGAATGAGTACGTCTCCTGTCCTCCAACATTATCCAATACCTCATTAGTAAATTGTGTCAGAAAAGGATCATGGACAAATGCATCATTAAGATTCCTAAGATATACGCAAATCTGTATTTCTCCCTTTTGTTTCTTTTCTTAGACTACCATTGGGCTCACCCAATCAGATTCCTCCACTGGTTCAATAATGCCTGCCTCAAGCATCTTGTCCAATTCCAAGCAGACCTTTTCCTTGTATTTTGGGTTAATGGGATATGGCCTTTGCTTAATAGGCTTCATGTCCGGCTTCAGGGTAATCTTCATCATGCCCAAGTCACCTATGATACCTTTTAGGTCCAAAATTTCTTCAGGAAACAAATCCTGATATTTGCAGAGCAACTAAGTATCTTTATCTATCATGGCATCATCCAAGTAATCCCTGATCTTCACAAATTTTGGCTCTGCTTCAGTACCAATGTTTACTTTCCAAGTCTTCAACAACACAATGATATCCAAGTTTTCTATCTACGGAATTTCAACCTCACGGTGGCCTTCCACCTTTGGGATATTGATATTTCATGGATCTTCATCCTCCCCTTTAGTAGTCATATTATAGCATTCCAGCGCATGGCACAACTGGCTGCTTTAGTCTGGTTGAACTAGCTCCAGAGGGTCCAGTGGTATTTTGAATATTGCTACCTTAACCTCCTGCAAAGCTTCATCAATGATTTTGAACCCATCTTCAAAACTGAAGGTCATTAAGAATCCTTCCCTTGATATAAACCACTCTGCGGTGCCATGGCAGAGCTCCATTTCGAGGTACCAATTCATAGAGATTATATCTAGAGTGTGACAGAATAAATGCACCCATTCTAGATGTGGCTCCATTCCATAAACTTTAGTCCATTTTGCTAAATGATCGCGCAGATCACTCCTCCCATCATATTTTTGAGTCAGTTGAACTTTTGGGTGACCAAATCGTAACCTCATCATTCTCCTATAATCACACCATTCATCAAAGATTTCTTTGAGCGTACCACACCACTGTGCGAGTGTAGCATGCATTGCCAAATACAAGTAGAGGTTTTGCAACTATGAGTGAATTTGTTGGACTCCCAAAGATTCATCCTGCATACGTGTTTCATGTAATCTCATCATGATTTCCAAATCTTCTGCCAGAGTTCCTATCTTTTTCTGTGAAGAAGCAATCCTTAGGTAGGACATGAGCGAGGCTATAAAACACTTATGATGTTGACTATCTGTGAGATGCATATTAGCTTTGCAGATCACACATTTCAATCTTTGATCTAACTCTTAGGGCATTTCACTGGCCCTCATCATGATTTCCTTAAATCTAATCACTAATTGTGAATCAAACTTAGGCTTACTGAATTCTTTGTTCAAAGTGGTCTAAGTGTCTATTAATGATGCCAAAAGATTATCGGTGGAGTACTTAATTTACCATGTTAGCACATGATCCTATACAGTGGTAACTAACCATGCATTCTTTATTTTATCATCTGTAATTTTTTGTGTTGTCCACATATCTTTCGCATAAAAACGAAAATTGATCTATATCCTCACTTCCTAGGCCCTTGAAAACTTGAAACTTCATTGTTTTTGACATGTTGAATGATGGTGGTGGTGGTGGTGTGGGCAAGGGTGTATATTGTGGAGGTGAAGGTGGATGTACTGTGGATGAATGATGTATTTGCGGAAAACCCTGTTGTATCAATTGGACAATGCTCCATAGCAAGGCCTGTACTGCTACTTCATCATCACTTGAAGGAGGTCCAATCAATGAGTTATATTTAGGACCTACTTTTCCTTGATTTCTAAAGCTTCGTCCACTTCGCGTAGATCCAAACATCAAGGAAATGGCATAATCTATTTTTCACATGAGCATCTTAATATAGGTATTCAAAGATCTCAAATACTTACCTCACAGTTCATTGAAGAAGTGTCACTCTGGTTTGTTGTAATTGATTGAGGTATCAACCTTGAATCTTGTTACAAATCCTCCCATGACTCGGTCAAGCCAGTGATTGACAGTGCGTGTGATCTTGTTTTTAGAAACTTCCAACCTTCGCACTAGCTCTTGAGTCCACACTATTGGACCGTCAAGTTTCCACCTTCCTTGGCCATTTTCCAACTTAGCAATCCACTTGCATATTTCGATTGGGAAGGTTCATTTCTGCTTACAAATATCTATCCAATCACTACTCTTTTGTTAGGTGTGGGTTTTTATTCTCCTGCAGAGAAAATTCATGGATCTTCATATCCGACCACTTCTTAATTTCCTTTTTGGTTGAATTCTAGTGATGTGACATCACACATCTCTTTATGTAGATCCTGGTCTTGGCAAGAGAACATTTTTTGGCTTAATAGGTCCTGACCCAAGTTCAGCGTTAGTTGCACTAGACAAAACCCTTCACTACTGGCCCTTTTGGCATCAATCCGTGATGTGCGGACTGATGTCTCACCCAAAGTAGTATGGGGGGATGATAGAACCAAGTTTCCACACCTAGAGATAAGTGTGATGTACTTTTATGCCCTAGATTTGCCTCCGCGTAGATCTATAAGCCCTTAGGGCTTGGTAATATAATTCCCTTCAAACAGACTTTAGACATTCGCAAAGGTTTACGACTGGCTTTTGCGGACCCTAAACAGATGGATTAGTTACTTACTCGCACCTTAGAATACTCTTAGATTAGTATGTACATAGATCTACCCAAGTGTTTAATAAACCTATCAGGAAGTGTTATGATGTTCATTTAATCACTTAACGTTAATTGTGTTTAGTTAATAAGACAAATTCAGTAAGTTCTTACATCAAAACATTATTCTTTCATAAAGACGTTATTTATTACAACATTTATCATAGTCATAAAGAACAGAAGTACATAGATAAAACGAAGGAATTTCTACAAAAACCCTCTTTATTGATCTTCAGTATAAGTTTATAGACTCAAAACTTCCCTATGCACTCAGTTGCACAGATTTGTGCACTCAGCTGCAAAAAGTACTCTAGGCCTCTGTGCACTTAGCTATAGAGCCTTTTTCCCCTCTAAGACTTACTTCCCAATGCCACCTCTATTGCAATGACTAAAATGAGGCTTCACCTTCCATATTTGCTTGATCTTCTTCTTCTTTGCTTGCTATTTAAAGTGTCTTCTATGCCTCATATTTTTTTTGTTGTCATTCTCTTCTAGCACTCAGAAAACAAATGGTTATGTAGTCCACAAAAATTACAAGACATTTTATGACATGATCTACGTCCATTATTAAAAATTAGATTGTAATCAAAATGAAAATTAAAATACCGAGAGTAGTTATACCTTTTCTGTCGGTCTCTGGTATGATGATGGGAACAAGAGCTTGCCTCAGCTCTATCTTTGTTATGCATACTACCATGGGTTGATGGTGATGTGTCCCCATCATCCTCTTTCCTCGATGGTCTTAACATTTCTATTGAAGCTTCTGACATCATTGAGCACTATCCTTCAATGCTCCCCAACCTTGCAAATCGAAGTCTTTGCTCAACCTCCAATGGTTAACTTATCCCTTGGATTTTAACACCAAGTTTTGCTTCCGTATACCTCGTCCTAGTAAGGAGTCTCATATTTTTCCCTAAAATTTGCATCTCCACATTTCCAACATAAATTAAACTATGTGAAGATAAAACTAAAGGTATTTCGACATCTTTTACCTCCACCATCGATTTGGAAAAATCTGATGAGGACTTCTCATTATCTTTCATTGATGGTTTGTTGGCTGTAATATCACATTTCTTAGCTTCCCTCATAACATACCTAAGTCTTGTTCGACAGGGTAATTCTTCTACTTTGATGGGATTGAAAATTCCTTGGCCATTAATTCACAAGCCTTTTCCTTCATACCACTTTCTCTTCAACAATTTAGAACCTATTCCCATGGTATGATTTTCAAAAGAAACAAATTCAGCATCAGGAACCATTTTCAGTATGGAATAATTTACCTCACATGGATAACACTGCAACTTTTCCAAGGCTTCCTCCTTTACTTGCAACTGTTGTAGAAATCATTGTTTCTCCTCTTTCTCTTGCTATAGGAACCTTTTTAATTCTACATTCTCCCCTTGAAGCCTCTGATTTATCTGTACATTTAAGGAAGGAAATGATTGAAAAGAACCAGAAGAGGTAGATAACATATTTCTCTCTGATCCTTGAGTCTCCTCATTTCACTTCCAATATGCTACAGACATAATATCCACCATCTTGGACATACACAGGAAAGTCTCATGCATTCGCTTGTCGCGCTCCATGGCTACACACTTAATCATTCATGTACAACTCTATCATTCATGCACACTCTAACAACAATTATATCACATCTCTCCCCCATGAGCCTCAATACTCATCATGTATCCTTTTTTTAAGATGTTTGTCCTCTAAAGCCTATCTTTGGTTAGCAAACTCATGCAATTCACATCACTTAAGCCCTAATCTGATACCAAACTTGATATAAGATATTTTACTTACAGATACATTAGAACTACATATAACATAGTTAAATCAACCATGGAAATTAAAAAGAACAAAAAAAATGCGGAAATAATATGAAGAACACAAAAACCATGACACGATAATTTGATTACGGATTTCATCCAATTTGCACTACATCTTCAGGCCCTGCTCAATAGTGGGGAGGCCTTCTTTTTATTAGTGGCATAAAAGAGATAAAAGTACAAAAAACAAGCAATTCTAACCCTTATATCTCGAAGTTGATAGATGGGAAGAGAATGGAGATCCCAACTTCAGAAAAAGATAGTGCCACTAAACTCCTGGCAAAAAATAGTCCAAAAATTCTTATCCCAACTCCCAATTTAGATAATTGGGCCTTCTGTAACCTTCCTGGAACCTCCCTATTGCTCAAGGAAAGGTTCTAGCCTACTACTAGAGTCAGGGTCTGCTGTGTGCAATAGATTCTAAGTATTCATCTAGTCCTCTCCACTCTCTCACGACACAAACAATTGTATATATAAGCACGGTATCATCTATCAAAATCGGGGTAGTTCTAACATAAGAACCCAAGTTAGCAAGCGAAATCAGACCGGAAGGATTCACAACAACAACCTTACCACAATAGTGTATCCCCTTTCCAACAAGGAAATCTCATGTCAACTCCGCATGAGTTACATCAGTATGTTTTTCAGCATTTCCAACTTATTGGTGCATAGTCCAAACCAAGACACAAGCATCATGCAATATATGGACCTGTTGGATTTATAGAAAACACCATACAAAATATTGCGTTTGGATCCTCCCCACAAATCAGATCTGGTGTGGAACCCATCGACGTATCGATCCAGCTACAGTTCTCTACTACATGGTGGACCTGCCAAGATTTATAAATCACAATATATAACATTTTAGGTCTAGCCCCCATCGCAATATCGCAATCGAGGCTTTCCTCTGAGGCCTTTTGTAAGGCTATCCCTATTATGCAATTGTGGTATGCGATAATATCACATCACAACCTAGTCTTTGCCAAGGCCAATATACTTTTTTATTCCTCCACTGGCCTGCAATATGCGATATCGCAATCACAACCGATAATAGCAGGGGATGATTCTACTTAAGCCGCTTGTCTTTCTGCTGATATGTGATATGCGGGACCTAGGGGAAACCTGCCATGTGGAGCTCCCTCATTCGCTGAAACTTTTACGTATCATCTCTTCTTTCCACGTGGACAAGTCAAACTCAAACTTTTACTTGCTCTAACTTTGTCATCTAGACTTGAATTTGAGTGTCATTTGTACTGTTGGAATAAGGATGATGAGCACTTCGATCTGATGCTAAGTTTATCTAGATTCTACCACCTAGATTTTTGATCCTTTTACCATGCCACTAACACTTTTTTGAAGATCCACCTAGATCAATCCTCCTAGAACAATCCTCCCCACTAAGAGAAGATTTTGGTCCTCCAAAAGCATTAATTAATCTGCAACTATTCTATACTTTGTCTGCACCGCAAGTGTCCTAACAGGTCGTCCTTCGTTCTCCTTCACCTTTGTCCTTCAGAGCCATAAGAGATGAGCTGACACCTACATCCCCTACAAACCTGTAGTACGATATGTTGCAAAATGCATGTTTACCTCTATGGCCAAGAAAATGATCCAAGCATCCCATATTTTCCATGAGTTTATGACACATACTTTATGGTCAAGTTTACAGAGAAATTGAAACAATACTCTAGCTATTAAGACAAGGCCAAACATCATTGTTGCTTCAACAAGTGATGGAAAACACATCATCACTGCAACACATGATTTACACAAACAAGGCCAAACACTATTGTTTCTTCAACAAGTGATGGAAAACACATACTCACTTCCACAGTTTAAAACACAACAGAGAATAAGAACCATTTCCCACTTATCAAATTGAATGGACCATCTCCTTGTGGTGCATTCACTAGTTGAACAACTGTTTCACCTGGTTGATGCTTGTATGCTCTTGTCCTTGTGACACTGCTCTGGATGGAGCATCCAACATGTGGCTCTCTAATGACCACTTGTTGGCTTAGTGGGTCCTAACCCAGGTTCAGAGTTAGTTGTGCCAAACAAAAGCCTACACTATTGGCCCTTTTGGCATTAATTTGCGGTACGCGAACTAAAGTCTTACCTGAAGTAGTATGGGGGGATGTTGGAATCAAGTTTCTGCATCTAGAGATCAATGTGATGTCTTTTTATTCCCTAGATCTGCCTCCATGTAGATCTATAAGCCCTTAGGGCTTGGTACTATAATTCTCTTTGAACGACCTTTAGACCTTCATGAAGGTCTACAACTAGCTTTTGCAGACCCTGAACAGATGAATTAACTACTTATGTGCACCTTAGATTACTCTTAGATCAGTATGTACTTAGATCTACCCAAGTGTTTAATAAACCTAATAGGAAGTGTTATGATCTTCATGTAATCACTTAACATTAATTACATTCAATTAATAAGACAGATTGAGTAAGTTTGTACATCAATACATTATTATCTCATAAATACATTATTTATAACATCATATATCACAATCATAAATAACATAAGTACACTGATAAAACATAGGAATTTATACAAAAACCCTCTTTATTGATCTTTAGTATAAGTTTATAGGCTCAAAAATTCCTTGTGCACTCAGTTGCAGGGGTCCGCACACTCAGCTGCGGACACTACCTAGGCCTCTGCACACTCAGCTGTAGAGCCTTTCCCCCTCTAAGACTTACTTCCCTGTGCTATCTCTATAGACTCCTTCCATCATACCCATAGACAAAGACATAGATCTACCTTAGAATCTCTAAGACACACCTATTTATACAATCCCATGGTCCGCAGACCATGGGTAGATCTTCCAAAACCAACTCAAGTTTACATAAACGAGGATAAAAACCCTTTTTGACCATTAACTAACTATGCGCTCCACGTTCACAATTTGTGGAGACTTTACATCTTTTTACATTAAAACTTGGCCTTTTGCCGCAGAACTAACCTAGGGTTTCCTACAAATCAACTAGCTTTGATACCATGTAGAACTTTTTCTACAAATCAACTATTTCTGATACCATGTAGAAATTTCCCACCTATAGATCAACGTGGCAATGCAATGTACTAAAGCAAAACACTTGATCTACTTCTACAAACAATTTAGCAGAAGCTTAATCAACCATGAGCAACATTAATGAGAACACATATAATTGATAAGAATGAATCAATCACACATAACACAGAGGGATTTACTCAGGGAAAGCACCTACCTAAAACCCCATCTCTATATTATCATACAAGTGGAAATATAGTACGGATTACACAAAGCCTTAGTTTGGAAGCTATCCAGCTCTCAGTACAATCCTTCTACTACTCATAGACAGTTAAAGGCTTCTCACAAACCTTCTCCTCTATCCTCCAAGCCTCCTATTTCCTTGCACAGTTTCCTTGGTGTCCAGTGCTGCCACCTATGTGAATTGGCCTCTTCACACACTTAGTAACCTCGGATCTAACTGCACAAACTTGAAGGAGATAAATCCTCATCATGGATGAGGTTCCTTTATAAGAAAAATATTCATCCAACTGATAGTACACTGTCCCTTCTCTCAACTCAACTGGGTCTCTAATAGAAATGACATGCATGAGTTATCCATGAGTGAATACATAGTTATCTGAAAATAATATTTATCACATGCATGCAAGCATCAACAAACTGTATCTCATTAATTTAACAACTTATTAAATTAATCTAACTAAACTAGACTAAGTTAAACTAAGTCAACTGATCCTCTCAATATAGAACTCATCCTTAATTCCTGAATCAGTGGAGCAAATCAAGGACACATTCCCCAATCAGTGGAGAAATTATTGCATGTTCTCACAAAGACTTCAAGATTGATTTTCCTTAACTAATTAACTCATGGAGAATTAATTAATTAATATTCAAACTGCTGGTAAGACCAAATTCGAATTTACTTCCTATAGATATACCAAGGACTGCTATAAATAGGAATCCACACTGCATTACTAAAAATAGAAATTCTATTTTTAGCACTTCTATTTTTCATTCCCTATTGCCCAGTCCAGCACTAATGCCTAAACAACTATTTTTAGCAGTGTTATTTTTAGCAATTTCTTGTTGCCAATTTTCAACAATAACTACGTGCTCCACGTTCACAATTCATGGAGACTTTACATCTTTTTACATTAAAACTTGGGCTTTTGGCACAAAACTGACCTAGGGGACCCCATCTGAATAGCCCCCCAACACAAAGGTCATGAATCTCCCTCGAGTCACTTAGTTGGCGTGGTGATATTGCTGTGAAGATCCCCCAGCTCCACCTACATAATTGCTACTTTTGTCATGCTCTGTGTGACTACCTGCATCACTTGTTTGACCAGCTTCTTTGTAGCTGATCATTTTCCGGCTAGCTTGATCTTTTGTTGTGTGAGTTGCAAGTTCGTCAGCTTTTCTTGAATGTTGGTTGAGACTTATTAGGATTCTTCCAACCAAGGATCCAACCTAGCCTTAAGCATTGCGTCTTTTTTTTGCGCTGCTTCCACTTGTGCAAGGAGCTGCTTCCACAACTGCAACTTGGCAAGGCACTACGTTGTAGCAATGGTGCAGGCAATCATCCTAACCTCGCCGTACTACTTTTGTAGCTCGTGGATCTCTATACTCAATATCTATAGGTTGGGATCTTCCTGCAGGTTCATTATCAATTCCATGGCTTGTTCAAACAAAGTTGTGCAGTCAATGACTATGGCATCCAAAGTAGTGATCCTTTCCTAGATGGTGGCTCCCCACTATTCCCTATCTTTGAGTAGAGTCAAAGGCCATGACTTGAGTTCCAACTCTGTAATTTTCATATTAAGTTCAAATTGAACTCTTGCCACCTCTGCCTTTTCATTGCAAAGACCCACAACTAGTTTCTGAATCTTGGCCTCTAGCTATGCATCCTCAGGTATGTGCAAATTCGACATTGTTATGCATGACTCTACAACTGCAGCCGCAAAATAGGTGCTCTATACCTGGATCATATCTCTTTCTTTTAGGGCCTGCATCTTCTCGGTGAACATTTTCTTATTGTTCACCCGGTACTTAATTATTAAATTGAGAGCACGCTGCTACCGCACTCTCAATTCCGCTGTCACTCCTATCTGTAGTGTGTGAAGAAATTCATTGGGGAGTGTTGCAATATTGAGGTAGATGTTCTAAAGGGTATTGATGATTATCTTGTCATTGACCAATTCTGCATTTAGGGATCCTTCTAGTAGTGCAACTTTTGTGAGGTCCACTTTCTTGACTAGCTCGGTAGCCTAACTTGTCCCCAGTGCCAGGCTCATACGTGGGTGCTCACCTAACCTGCATCCACTATTATTTTGTTGGTCTATATCTCTAGTTCACGCGTATCCTTTTGAACTTTACCCAATGACTGCATGTAATGTTTCTTGAATTGCTACAACAATTCAGCTGTAGTTTCACACACTTTACCCTTGATCTCATCGAGATCACCCTCCGTCAGCATCATGGGATCCACCTATGGTTTAGTCACCTTTATCATCTTCTGGGACCCCTCCTACTACTGTTATTTGCACTTCCTTACCTGAAATGGGGTGCTCTTCCCCTCATCACCTCCATCGCTCTACACCAAGTGATCTTCCTCAGTTTTAGGCAAAGGGGGTTTACCACTTTTCTCAGAGTCGCGTTGTTCCTATTTAGCCTACTCCTTTGCAGCACGCTTCTTTTCCATTCAGGCCTTCTCTTCAGCCTCCTTCTTTCGCTGTGTGGCCAACTTTTGTGCTACCTATTTTGCTACATCCTTCTGCTTTTTCTATGCTGAGCTCCCTGTGCCTTTGATGGTACTGGTAGCCAAGTCGGATAGAGTATTCCAATCTACTGGTTAGTGATTGATCACTTCTTATATGGCATCATTGGTAACTAGGTATGGTAGATCGAACCACTTTTGCTGCGGGTCCTTCGGCACCTGGATGTAAATGTGCTGGAAGTCTACCTTGAACTCAAAATATTCAGATAACTGTTCATACAAGGTTGGGGACAAGCTTGGGCACAAGTTGATGGCCAAGTGGAAGCTCGACTCCATCAATACTCAAACAATCTTCATTTCTATGACCTGTTTGGGGTCCTTCATGGCCCAGAGGGAGGAAAACTATTCGGCCGCCAGTAATCCCATGCAACCAACACAATGGAGAGCAACAACCATGCGTATTGGAAGGTCTTGATTTCATCTTGGGACTCGCGGCAATTTGCAAGGAACTCACTACATAAATAATACGACCAATTAAATTTCACACTCTTTGTACATTGTGTAGCTAACGAGATCATAGGCGCCAAATGTTGGTCCGCGCGACACTTCCTCATAACTTTGTTGGCTACTATCTTGGTGGCAATCTTCACCATAGGATCATTGATGAATGTTATGGAGTAGCCACATGGTTTCTTGATAAGCCTAAATTTCTTTTTCATCCTCTCTTCCAGGTCCCTCTCGCTTGTCTTTCCGCCAAACTCCATGGTTGTATTCAAACCCTCATGCGGCAAGTGCATGATCCTGTGGATGAGCATATCCATGATGGGGCTAGGCATGCCAAGCCATAAGCCCCCATCCTGCACTAGAGTAAGAAGTTGTTGTATATAGGTGGTATTAACGTTAGAGTGGTGGTAGTGGGGCACCCACAGTAGGTTCAACAACTCGGATTGCTCCACTACATGGATCCATTCAACTGTCTCCAACTCAGTGACACTTGAGCCTTTATAATAAATGCGCCTCATATAGTTTTATGTCGCGAGGTGGTGGAACCTTTCAAGGTCAGCTAGGTCACAATATTCCATATTTAATAGAGGGACCCGCACCAACTGCAGACCTTCGAATGTTATATTCTCTAGGAACATGGGTGTGTGAATGAAGAATTTCTCCAAGTCTGGATCTTTGGTGACCTTCGCCTTCCCTTTACACGGAGGGATATATTCTTGCAACTTGGTGATGGGCTTTGTGCCCTCAGCATCTATATCTTCAGTGCCCTCTTTAGCCTCCAAATCTACAACCTTCTCCAATTGCTTGTCCTTCTTCTGTGTCGGGCAGTAGAATGCTTCCTAGCTAACTCACACACTGGCATAGACCTTTTCTTCTTATCTTTCTTCAGCTTTTGGGTCTCTCACATAGGTGTAGGCTTTAGCCTAGGTGACCTTGGCACTGTAGGCATAAGAGTTAGAGCCTCCATACTGACAACCTCTAGAGGAGCTCCTTCGAAGGGGATAGTTCCTCCAGTGCTTGCAATCTCAACGGGGCCTGGACTAGGCATGGTTTCGCAAATGAATTTTCGGGTTAACTCGAGCAAATTATCAAATGCGGGGCTTGCGACCAAATCTTCAAATAAATTACACTTCATAATTGATGGACAACACAAGTCAAAAACTCTAAGGGTGAAAAGTGTTCTCTGACGGACTATCATGTGTAGTTTATAGGAGAATTTGAATTCAAATATGACTGTTCCCCACAAAATATATCTATTAATGCTGATTTGGAAACAACTCTCCAAAGATTTCAACCTTCAATGTCACCCATCCGCTCCTCTTAACCGTCTCCTAGATGTCAAATCATGAACAATGACTCTAACGGTCACTTTCTCGATGTGTTGTGCAGTATCTCCTTTCATAGCACAGGTCCCTTCGTGCGGCTTCTGGTACTTTGACATCACCCTTTTTCGTGTAGCCCTCCTATCGCGTAGTCCCCAAAACTAGTCAGTGTAGTTTATAGTCCCGCGCTCCCTTGTATACCTGGAGCACTAAGACTGTCTGGCTATCATATAGTCATTGAGCTGAATCTCTTGCATATGGCTTCAATCGACTTCCATTCACTTTTCCCGGAAAATGTTCTCCATTCAGCTTTGCGAATGGAACTATGCCACCATCTGTGATTTCTTTGATGACATATGGCCCCAACTAGTGCATTTGAAACTTTCCTGGAAGCTTAGCAAACTTACTATCATATAATAATACCAAATCATTTACCTTGAATATGCACAGTTTGATGTGGTGATCATGCCAAGCCTTTTCACGTTCCTTCTAGACTTGCTGATGGAATCCAACCAAGAATCTATCTTCTTCAAGCTACATTAATTGTGCGAGCCACTCTTCCAAGAATCTGTGGTCCACCATTCCTATGAAAATTGTGATGCGGAGACTAGGCATCATAGCTTCTACACCATAGACCAACCAAAAATGTGTCTATCTTATTAGATTTTTGCAAGTATTCCTCTATGACCATAGAACAACTGATAAGCGCATGTCCCAATCATTCTATTGCATGTTATAAATCTTTGTCAGCACATTCTCCAAGATCTTATTGAAGGCCTCAATAGTTCCATTAGCTTGAGGATGATATGGTGTACTCTTCTGATGATACACCAAAAACTCTTCTATCAACGCAATGATTGTTTCATTGAGGAAGTGTGTACTGTGATTGCTCATTAATACTTTTGAGCAATCGAATCTAGGTAATATGTACTCACACAAGAAATTTGTTGTTGTGGCCCCTATACAATCTTTCATAGGATGTGCATCCACCCATCAGGTCAGATACTCCGTCACAGTGATGATATAGCGCACACATGTTTTCTTGCATGGGGGATGAATCGGTCCTACAAAGTCAATTGCCCATTTATCAAATGGTTGCAATGATACCTGAGGGTTCTAAGGTAGCTCATCCCTCTGCGATGGTTTGCCCATTTACTAACATGTATTGCATGCCCTACAATATGCTTTAGAATATTTATCCAGTGTAGGCCACAACAAACCAGCGCACAAAATCTTCTGCGTTGTCTCTTTCCCTGCATAATGTCCTCCCGTAGCTCCTTGATGAGGATCAGAGAGGATGTTATTTTGTTCAAAATCGGGCGCATACCGTCAAAGTATCTCGTCCGATCCCATTTTATACAAATGTCCTACAATTACTAAGATATCTATTGTGTGCACTACCAACTCTTTCTTCTGCTGGCTATTGTATCCTTCTACAGCCATCCCTCTGGTAAAAAAGTGGATAATATCTATAAAGTGGTTATCTACTATTCGTACCATGAAGAGCTGCATGTTTGGAATCCCTTCCTCCAAATTAGTAGGCTCCTTCCCTAATTCAATTCGCGACAAGTGGTTAGGTCCCGAATTCAACCTTCTTGGCTTCAAAATTACCTCAAAGTCATATTATTAACATAACAAAAACAATCTACATATTTTCCCCCCAACATAGGCTTATTGACTAGATACTTCAAGGCAGAATGGTTTGTGTACATCTTGAAATGTCTGCCCAACAGATAGTGTCTGAACTTTTGGAGCATGTACACCATAACCAATCCTTCGTGCTTTGTTGTTGAGTAATTCTTCTCAGCCTTTGACAACTTTCTTCTTTCAAATGCTATAGGATGATCCATATCTCCTTCACTAACCTGTCTTAGTACTAATCCCAACATAATACACGAGGCATCAATGTGCACATGGAATTCCTTCTTCCAATTTGGGAAGACCAATATCGGCACGGTGATGATTTTTATTTCAATACATGTAGACTACGTTGAGATTTTTCATCCCAATAGAATGTAGCATCATTCTTTAATAACTTCTCCATAGGTGCAGGAATATGGGCATAAGCCTTGATGAACTTTTGATAATATCCAAAATGGCCTAATGTTGCACGCAACTTTTTGACACTTCTTGGGACCTCCAAATTGACTATTACCATGATCTTGGTAGGATCCACCATTAGTCCTTGCTTGCACACCATATGACTAGAAAAATTCGAAAGGGGACATAGAATAAGCATTTCTTCAGGTTTAGCGCGATCTAATACCTTTGGCACGTATCCAACATTAAGCGTAGATTGGCTACATGGGGCTTTACTAACCCAAACATTGTCCAGTCATCATAATATACCTCCAAGAATTTGTGAATAAACTCCTTAAATGTCATGATGACTACTCAAGAGAATATCACTGGCACATTATTCAGTCCAAACAACATTACCGTATATTGGAAACAACCCCATTCCATCGCGAAGGTTTTTTTTGCTCCTATCCTTAGGTGCGATCTTAATCTAATGGTATCCATAGAACCCATCAGTGAATGAGTAGGCCTCCTATCCTCCAACACTATCTAGTACCTCATCATTAAATGCTATCAGAAAAGGATCATGGACATAGGCATCATTAAGCTTCCTAAGGTCTATGCAAATCTGTATTTCTCCCTTCTGCTTCTTTTCTTGGACTACCATTGGGCTCGCCCAATCAGATTCCTCCACTGGTTCAATAATGCCTGCCTCAAGCATCTTGTCCAATTCCAAGCGGACATTTTCCTTGTATTTGGGGTTAGGGTGATATGGCCTCTACTTAATAGGCTTCACATCTAGCTTCAGGGTCATTTTCATCATGCCCAATTATCCTATGATGCCTTTTAGGTCCGAAAATTTTGTAGGAAACAAATCTTGATATTTGCGGAGAAACTCAACAACTTTATCTACCATGGCATCATCCCAGTAATCCACAATATTCACAAATTTTGGCTCTACTTCAGTATGAATGTTTACTTTCCGAGTCTTCAACAGTGCGATGATATCCACATTTTCTATCTATGGAACTTTGACCTCTCGGTGTCCTTCCACCTTTGGGATATTGATATTTCTTGGATCCTCATACCCCACTTCAGCAGTCATATTATAGCATTCCAGCACAAGGCGTAGCTGGGTGCTCCAGTTTAGTTGAACCAGCTCCGAAGGGTCCTGTGGTGTTCTGAAGATTTCCACCTTAACCTCCTGCAGAGCTTCATCAATTCTTTTGAGCCCATCTTCAAAATTGAAGGTCATTAAGAATCCTTTCCTTAATTTATCCCACTCTGTGGTGCCATGGTAGAGGTCCATTTCCAGGTACCAATTCATAGGGATTATATCCAGAGTGTGATATAATAAATGCACCCATTTTGTATCTTTCTTCATTCCATAAACTTTAGTCCATTTTTTTGAATGATCACATGGATCATTCCTCCCATCATATTTCTCAGTTAGCCAAACTTTTGTGTGACAAAATCGCAACCTCATCATTCTTCTATAATCGTGCCATTCATCAAAGATGTCTTTTTGTGTACCTCACCACCGTGCGGGCGTAGCACGCATCACTAAATCTAGTGCTCAAAAGCGATGATCCTTAGGTACTTCTCTTTCAAAAACTTATCATCCAAAAACCTATCTACATCAGTTAAACCTTTATAATAAGGTAAATTTCTTACCTTTGATGACACACAATGCAGTGATTTAGTCATCATGTTGCAGTGCAACGTAGATACTTCATGAAACCTATTCTACCAATGCTTCAATTCTTCATCTGAGTCTGAGGTACATAAGCTTTCATGGTCCCATGCAATCTGTCCATGAGTTGTCAAATTAATCTAGCCTTGGTCTCACGCTGTAATTTTATAGATCTAATCGAAATGATCATCACTGTCCTGATGGTCGCAGATCAGTTCAATATAGCACGGTCATTCTGCAGGGTCCAATGGTACTACAATGCATAGTGATTTCCTTTCAAATGACATTGTCTACTTCTTCAAATTGATTACCCCATTCATATCAATAGCATAATAAATTCCAAGAAGCGTGGGGTATGGATTGTTGTCATCAACAATTTCTATCAATTCAAAATATACCAGGGCATTCGCACCTTCTATATCTATGGTAACTCCATGAAAATGTCCCATAGGGATAATTTTCTACTGGTTCGCCATTCTCAACTGAATTGGAGACCATTGCAGTGCAAGTCTCCCCATTCTCTATGATGTTTTCTTAGGAAAAACGTTCACATCAGATCGTAGATCCAAAATAACCTAGTCCATCACATAGTCACCTATTTGCATGGTGAGCTTCATCTCTCGCCCTATTCTTGCCTTAAGTTTGCCAATCTTTCTTACTACATGATGTCCTTCAGGAGAATTTTCGTTACTAGCATACTTATTTATCAATTCTTGTA
This sequence comes from Pinus taeda, assembly GCA_000404065.3. Taxonomy (NCBI): domain Eukaryota; kingdom Viridiplantae; phylum Streptophyta; class Pinopsida; order Pinales; family Pinaceae; genus Pinus; species Pinus taeda. Next base: position 141,029 of record APFE031667885.1, read on the forward strand.
CCCCTTTCACAACCTTGCTATGATGTAGTAGTTTCATACAAGTCTCCGAGAAGGTGGTAAGCACATAGGTGTAAATCTCTATATATGCATTGGTCTCTGGAAATTTGTCCTCGCTTCTTAAGGTAGAGGCCTCAATGAACCTTTTCTTCACCTCCATAAATGTTTCCTTTGCGTGCTCCAAATCAAACCCAATCTCCTTTTCTAGGGCTTTGAGGACCCACCCACTTTCCTTAGGTTGTTTTCTTTTATCATCACTAGTCGTTATTCCGCTCTCAACACAATATTCACATTTGGATCTTCCTTGTGGGGTTGAACCCTCATTATCTACAAGTTCTGGGTGGGTTGTTAAGGCTACACCTTCTTCTCCTGCATCTTAGCCATCAACACAGGGTATTCTTCTAATGTGTGGTCAAATTAAGTGGAGTATTGACATGACGGGTGTGTCTGAATCATACACTCCTGTGCAAAGTGCCCTGATGCTTTGCAATTAGAGAAAATAATCTATCCACAACCTCTACCAAGTTCTCCTTCTCCTTGGCCTCGTCCACACCCATGATATCCTCCACGCGCTCCCCCAGTGCCCTGATCCAGAGGCCGAATTTCTGATTGCATTCGATACTTAGGCATCCTCTCCATCATTAATTTGTAGCTACGACAGTGGCACTCATCATGGCTCCAGATTTCTAGAAACTGCAAAAAAATTGTTGTGGTGTCTACACAAATTTTTGCAACAAAAGACAACTATCTGTTATGTGTTTTCTGGCCACCTAACAAATAGTGCACCATAGCGTGGGCACTGTGCTTTATCCTGCTAGAGGTTCCTACCTCAAGGGCATTGGCCCACCTCTATGATATAATTCATGAAGACAGGGAAATGATGTTTTTCATGCCCCTAGCTCTTACACTTGAAGAACCACACTTCTTCGTGCACCTCCAACCTAGCCTTCTTTTCTTTCATTAATCTCTGCGATTCCAAGCAAAGGTTCTGCAACTGTGAGTCAATTTGTTTGATTCCCAAATATGCATCCTGAATAGGAATTTCATGCAATATCATTGCAATTTCTAGAGATTCTACCTAAGTTCCTATCTTTTGCTACGATAAAGCAATCCTTAGGTGGGCCAGGAGCGAGGCTATAAACCACTCACGGTGCTGACTATTTGTGAGATGCATATTAGCTTCGCAGATCAAACACTTCAATCTTTGATCTAATGCTAGGGTGTTTCACCAGCCCTCATCATGATATCCTTAAATCCAATTACTGATTGTGAGTCAGACTTTGGCTTACTGAATTCTTTGTTCAAAGTGGCCTGAGTGTCTACTAATGATGCCAATGGATTATCGGTGGAGTACTTAATGTACCATGTTAGTGTGCAATCATGTAGGGTGGTAGCTATCTGTGGCTTCTTTATTTTATCATCTTTATTTTATCCTCACTTCTTAGGCCTTTGAAAACTAGAAAATTCATTGTATTCAACATGTTGATGGTGGTGGTGGTGGTGGTGTGGGTGAGGGTGTATGTTGGGGAGGTGAAGGTGGAGGTGGTGTGGATGGATGATGTATCTGTAGAAAACCCTGCCTTCTCAACTGGACAACACTTTGTGGTGAGGCCTGTACTGCTCCTTCATCATCACTTGAAGGAGGTCCAATCAACAGGCTATATTCAAGACCTTCTTTTCTTTGATTTCTAAAGCTTTGTCCACTTCACCTAGATCCAAACATCAAGGCAATGGCATAACCAGTTTTTGACATAAGAGCATCTTAATCTAGGTATTCAAAGATCTCAAATACTTAAATTGCAGTCCTTTGAAGAAGCCTTACCTTGCTTTGTTGTAACTAACTGAGGTATCAACCATGAATTCTGTTACAAATCCTCGTGTGCCTTGGTCAAGCTAGTGATCGACAGCACACGTGATCTTATCTTTAGAAACATGCAACCTCCTCACTAGCTATGGAGTCCACACTATTGGACTGTCAAGTTTCCACCTTACTTGGTCATTTGCTAACTTAGCGATCCAGACATATAGTTCAGTTGGGAAGGTGTAGAAGAAAATTTCATGTATTTTTGTGTACAAATATATATCCAGCCACTACTCTTTTGTTAGATGTGGATTTCTATTCTCCTGCAGTGCGAATTCATTGATCTTCCTATCCAACGACTTCTTAATTTCCTTTTTGGTTGGATTCTAGTGATGCGACATCACACATCTCTTTATGCAGATCCTAGTCCTGGAAACAGAACCATTTGTTGCCTTAATGGGTCTTGTCCTAGGTTCAGAGTTAGTTGCACCAAATAAAACCCTACATTACTGGCCCTATTGACATCAATCTATGGTGTGTGAATCAAAGTCTCACTCGAAGCAGTATGGGGAGATGCTGGAACCAATTTTCCACATCCAGAGATTAGTGTGATGTATTTTTATGCCCTAGATCTACCTCCACTTAGATCTATAAGTCCTTATGACTTGGTATTGTAATTCCATTCAAACGGCCTTTAGACCTTTGCGAAGGTCTACGACTGGCTTTTGCTGACCCTAAACTGATGAATTACCTACTTACGTGCACCTTAGATTACTCTTAGATCAGTATGTACTTAGATCTACCCAAATGTTCAATAAACCTAACATGAAATGTTATGATCTTCATGTAATCACTTAACATTAATTGTGTTTAGTTAATAAGATGGATCAAGTAAGTTCATGCATCAATACATTATTATTTCATAAATAAATTATTTATTACAGCATATATCGCAATCATAAATAACAAAAGTACACAAATAAAACACAAGAATTTATGCAACAACCCTCTTTATTGATCTTCAGTATAGGTTTACAGAATCAAAACTTCTTTGTGCACTCAGTTGTAGGGGTCCACACATTCAGCTGCAGACACTACTTTAGGCCTCTGTGCACTCAGTTGCAAAGCCTTTCCCCCTCTAAGACTTACTTCCCTGCACTAACTCTCTAGACTCCTTCCCTCGTACCCGTAGACAAAGACATAGATCTGGTTTAAACTCTCTAAGAGACACCTATTTATACAATCCCATGGTCCATAGACCATGGGTCGATCATCAAGTTTACATAAATGAGGGTAAAATCCCTTTTTGACCCTTAACTAACTACGCATTCCACATCCACAATTCGGGGAGACTTTACATCTTTTTACATCAAAACTTGGGCTTTTGCCCCAAAATTGACCCAGGGGACACCATCCCAACACCACCTCTGTCACAATGACTAAAATGAACCTTCATGTTTGATATGTGTTTGATATTCTTCTTCTTTTCTGTTTAGAGGGTCTTCTACACCTCATCATTTTCTGTGTTGTCATTCTCTTCCAGCACTCAACAAACAAATGGTTATGCAATCCACAAAAATTACAAGCCCTTTTATGACATGATCTACATCCATTATTAATAATATGATTGTAATCAATACGAAAATTAAAATACCAAGGCTATTTATACCTTTTCTGTCGGTCTCTCGTATGATCATGGGAACAAGATCTTGCCTCAGCTCTGTCTTTGCTATGCATACTGCCATAAGTTGATGGTGATGTGTCCCCATCATCCTGTTTCCTCGATAGTCTTAACATTGTCATGGACACTTCTGACATCTTTGAGCATTGTCTGTCAGTACTCCCCAACCTTGTGAATCAAAGTCTTTTCTCAACCTCCAATGGTTAAGTTATCCCTCAGATTTTAACACCAATTTCTTCTTCCTTATACCTAGTCCTAGTAAGGAGTCTCATATTTGTCCGTGAAATTGGTATCTCCACATTTCCAACATAAATTAAACTATGTGAAGATGAAACTAAAGGTACTTCAACATCTTTTACCTCCATCGCCGATTTGGAAAAATCTGATGAGGTCTTCTCATCATCTTTTATTAATGGTCTGTTGGTTGTAATAGCACATTTCTCACCTTCCCTCATAACATACCCAAGTCCTGTTCGACAAGGTAATTCTTCTACTTTGATGGGATTCACAATTCCTTGGCCATTAATTCCCAATCCTTTTCCTTCATAGCCCATTCTCTTCAAAAATTTAGAACCTATTCCTATGGTATGATTTTCAAAAGCAACAAATTCAGCATCGGGAATCATTTTCAGCGTGGAAGAATTTACCTCACATGGATAACATTGCAACTTTTTCAAGGCTTCCCCCTTTACTTGCAACTGTTATAGCAATCATTGTTTCTACTCTTTCTCTTAGTATAGGAGCCTTTTTAATTCTGCATTCTCCTCTTGAAGCCTCTTATTAATCTCTGCATTCAAGGAAGGTGATGGTTGAAAAGAACCGAAAGAGGTAGATGATATATTTCTCTCTGATCACTGAGTCTCCTCCTCTTCGCGCTTCCAATATGCTACATACATAATATCCACCATCTTGGACATATACAGGAAAGTCTCACACATTCTCTTGTCATGCTCCATGGCTGCACACTTAATCAGTCACGTAAAACTCTGTCATTCATACACACTCTAACAACAATTGTATCGTATCTCTCCTCCATGAGCCAAAATACTCATCATGTCTCCTTTTCTTAAGATGCTCATCCTCTAAATCCTATCTCTAAAAAGTGTACTCATGTAATTCACATCACTTAGGCCCTAATCTGATACCAAACTTGATCTAAGATATTTTACTTATAGATGCATTAGAATTACATATAACATAGTTAATTAACCATGGAAATTAAAAAGAACAAAAAACAATGCGGAAATAATAAGAAGAACACAGAAACCATGACACAATGATTTGATTATAGAGTTCATCCAATTTGAACTACGTCTCTGGGCCTTGTTCAGTACTGGGGAGGCCTTCTTTTTATTAGTGGCATAAAAGAGATAAAAGTACAAGAAATAAATAATTCCAACCCTTATACCTCAAAGCTGATAGATCAGAAGATAATGAAGAGCTTAGCTTTAGAAACAGATAGTACCACTAAAATCCTCATGAAAAATAATGCAAAAATTCCTATCCAAACTCCCAATTTCGATAATCAGGCATTCTGCAACCTTCTCGGAACCTCCTTGTTGACAAACCTGAGGTTCTAGCCTGTAGGCATGGTCAAGGTTTGTTAATTGCAGTAGATTTTGAGTATTTGGCCAGTCCTCTCTGCTCTCTCTTGACACAAATAGTCGTATATATAAGCATGGTGACATCCCTCAAAATTGTGGCAGTTCTAACATAAGAATCCAAGTTAGCAGGCGGAATCGAGCTAAAAGGATTCACAGAAACAACCTTACTACAATAGTGTAGCCCCTTTCCAACAAGAGAAACCCATCTCAACTATGCATGAGTCTTGGCGGCATATTTTTCGGTGTTTCAAACTTATCAGTGGATAGTCTAAGCTAAGACACAAGCATCCTGCGATATACAGACTCATCAGATTTATAGAAAAACCATATAAAATATCGTGTCTGGAGCCTCCCTGTAAATCAAAATCGGCATGGAACCCATGGTTGTATCAACCCAACTCTAGTTATCTATTATATGGGGGACTCACCAAGATTTATAAATCATAATATATAACATTTCGAGTTCGACCCCCCATCAAAATGTCACAATCGACGCATATCACAAAATCGCAATTGGCACTTTCCACTGAGGCATTTTGTAACACCATCCTTGTTCTGCGATTGTGATATGTGATAATATTGCATTGCAACTAGGTCTTCACTAGGAATAATATACCTTTTTGTTCCTCCACCAGCCTGTGATATGCGTATCACAATTGCAGCCGGTAATGGCAAGGGTTGATTACCCTTACGATGCTCCTCCTTTTTCCGATATGTGACATGTAGGACCCAGTGGAAACCTGCCACATGGTGTTCCCTCATTCGGTGAAACTTTTCCATGTCATATTCTCCTGCCACCTTGACAAGTCAAACTCAAACTTTGACTTGGTATAACTTTTTCATATGGACTCGGATTTGAGTTTCATTCGCACGGTTGGAATCAGGATGATGAGCACTTTGATCTGATGCTAAGTTTATCCAAATTCTACTACTTTTATTTTTGAGCCTTTTACCATGCCACTTGTACTTTTCTAAAGATCCACTTGGATCAATCCTCCTAGATATATAGTTGGATATCAGTATTTGTAGATATGAATTTCATGAGTTTATGCTAACCTAGAACAAGCTGTGAAAAGGAGAAGGAACACTTAATTCCTTTGATCCTGAAGTAGGACATGCACATTGAATAAGAAGCATGGCCAATGAAAAAGCTCGTTGGGAAGAGGAACATAATTTCTGAAAGGTATTCTACAATATGGCAAAGAAAGTGGATAAACTAGTTTTAGAGTATGAGAAGGCCCTCCATCATGAGAAGAAACATATAGATGATCGTGGATCGACACATCAAGGAGACAGTGGAGAAGATCCCACTCCCTCTCCTTCTTCAAGTGATAGTTCTCATCACTGTAGAAACCTTTCCTTAAAATAGATGTAAAGTTTGACTTGCCTATGTATGTTAGAGAGTGTAATGCAGAAAATCTCAACAATTGGATTAGGATGATTGAGGTCTACTACTAGATCCAACAGATCGAAGAAGATGAGCAAAAGATCTAGTTGGAATCCCTTTGACCTAGTGGCACCGTTCTCATTTGGTGGGATAGTAGATTACAAGGTAGCAAAAAAATGGGTAACCTTCTTTCCTCATGGTCAAATTTTATTTCTGCATTGAAAAATCAGTTTTCCCCTTTGGGATATAAACAAAAAGTATTAATGGAATGGCAACACCTAAGACAAAGAAAGGGTCAAAATGTGCAAAACTTCCCCAAAGAATTTAGGAAACAAGCATTGAATTTGAGGATTCCATTAGATTCACTAGATATTGTAACTAAATATATTGGTTCTTTGCATAGTTACATAAGGCATTCATTATTATTGTTTGAGCCTTCTACTTGGATGAGGCCAGTATGAAGGCTATACATCTTGAGAAGAGGGGGATGAATGAACAAAATGACGACCCAAAAAGAGCTGCAACAACCAAGAGAACAGAAGAAAAGCCCTCTTTTACACATTGTGAAAAAGAGGGACACGATGAAGAGAATTGCTAGAAATTGCACCCTGAGTTAAGGCTTAGGGGGAATGACAGAGGGGAGAGGTAGAAGACAACTGCCACCATACAACAGGATCATGAGCCTGAATAAGAGGAAGATGAGAAGGTCACAATTACGGGATTTACCTGAGGTAGACTAATTAACCTGGGGTCATATTTCGGTGACGAAAGGAAGATCACAACTCTTGGGATCACAACAGATGGACTTTTCAATCTAGGTTCTAATTCGGGTGATGAAAAAAAGGTCTTAATAGATATTGTACCAAAGGTGAAAGGGACACCAAATGTAGCATGGGTCTAGGAACTTGAGGAGATCAACCAAAGAATTCAAGTAGATAATACTGAGCTAAGGAGACTCCTACAAGAAGCCGATAAGGAGAAACAAAGCTTTCTATGCTAGTTGCAAGCCAAGGATGAAGCCTTGGAAAAGATGTAACATAATTTCCTTGAGGTAAAAAGTGACTCTTCAACTTCATGCACTTTTTCTAATGATGCTTTTACTGTTTTTGAAAAACATACTACAAGTATCGACTCCAAAATATTAAAGAGAATGGGATATGAGGCGAAGGGCCTCGAAATTAATGGCCAAGGAGTTATAAACACCAGCAAGGTGGAGGAATTGGCTTATCATGCAGGACTCGGGTATGTCAAGCAGGAAGTTGGGGAATTCTCCAAAAAATATAGTTCCCAACCAATGATGGATGATGAATTCACTTCCTCATATTCCAGCGATAGTGAGGGCTCTATAAACACTTATGAGAGGAGCACCGGGGGAAAGTGTTCCAAGATGACCTAGAAATTTTGGAGGAAGAATCATTGTAGTCACTGCAATGAGGTGGGGCACCAAGGAGCGACATGTCATATGTTTGATGTAGAGAAAGCATCGATAAATAAGCCAATGGGTGAAAATTTTCAACACACAAATCCACCACATTCATGGTGTTCTTATTTATTAAGTAAAATGTGTTTTTTTTATTTATATATAGTAGATTGTTATGGCCACGATTCGTAAATCATGAGGTGAAAATAAATGTAAAAGCGACGATGTGTTTTCCATCACTTCAAAATGCAACGATGATGTTTGTGGCCCTTTCTTATGCATAGTTGAGGTATTGATTTTTATTATGTAATCCTTGACCAAAGAGTGTGTGCTGTAAACTCTTGGAAAGTGAGGGGTTGTTTAAGTCATGTATGGTTTGTATATGATTGCAAAATATGTACTAGTATCGCGCATAGGTGGTGGAAGGTGTGGTTTTCTGATGACACAGAAAGTGTGCTGGATGTGTTAATGCTTCTACTAGTGTACATTCGTGTTGGGTTCAAAGGAATGCATCCAAGCAAATCTCGATTGATGGAGAAGGAAAATGTGAGGGAGCAATTTCCTCACTTACAAATTGACTGAAAATTATTTTTGTGGTTCGAAATCTCTTAGTGGGGAGGATTGATCTAGGTGGATCATCATAAAAGTACCAGTGGCATGGTAAAAGGCACAAAAATCAAAGTGGCCAAATCTAGATAAAATTATCATCAGATCAAAGTGCTCGTCATCCTAATTCCAATAGTGCAAATGACACTTAAATTTGAGTCCAAATGACAAAGTTAGAGCAAGTCAAAGTTTGAGTTTGATTTGTCTAGGTGGTAGGAGAAGATGACATGACAAAGTTTCAGTGAATGAGGGAGCACCATGTGGAAGGTTGCCAATGGGTCCTACATATCGCATATCGATGACAAGAGGAGCGACTTAAGGAGAATTGGCCCCTAGCATTACTCACTGCAATTGTGATATCACATATCGTAGGCCAGTGGAGGAACAAAAAGGCATATCGACCTTGGTGAAAGCCTGGTTTTGATGTGATATTATCGCATATCTCAGTCGCAGAACAAGGATGTTGTTACAAAAGGCCTTGATGGAAAGAGCCAATTGTGATTTGGTGATAGGTGATGATTGCGATATTGTGATGGGGGGCCAGACCCGAAATGTTATATATTGGATTTATAAATCTCGGTGGGTCCGCCATATCACAGAGAACTAGAGCTAGATTGATACACTAATGGGTTCCACGCTGATTGTGTTTTGCGGGGAGGATTCAGATGTGATATTTTTTATCGTGTGGTCTATAAATCTGACGGGTCCATATATTGCCAGATGCTTGTGTCTTGGATTGGTCTGTCCATCGATAAGTTGGAAATGTCAAAAAACATGCCATCGAGACTCATGCGTAGTTGAGATAGGTTTACCTTACTGGAAAGGGGCTTCACTATTAGTAAGGTTGTTTCAGTGAATCCTTCTAGCTCAATTCCACCTTCTAATTTGTGTTCTTATGTTACAATTTTCCCAATTTTGAGTGATTCCACCATGGTTATATATACGATTTCTTTTGTTGGGAGAGCGTGGAGAGGACTGGCTAAATACTTTGAATCTATTAGACACAACAAAACCTGACCCTAGTAGTAGACCAGAACCTCACCTTGAGTAGTAGGGAGGTTTTGAGAAGGTTGCAGAAGGCCCAATTATCGAAATTGGGAGTTTGGATGGGAATTTTTGCACTATTGTTCGCTAGGAGTTCAGTGGTACTATTTGTTTCTAAAGATGGGCTCTCAATTCACTGCCCATCTATTAGCTTGGAGGTATAAGGGTAGGAATTTCTTGTTGCTTGTACTTTTATCTCTTTTATGCCACTAATAAAAATAAGTCCTCCCCACTATTGAGTAGGGCCCGGAGACGTAGTCCAAACTGGACGAACTCCATAATCAAATCATTGTGTCATGGTTTCTGTGTTATTGTGATTATTTCCACATTGTTTTATGTGATTTTTAAGTTCCATGGTTAATTAACTTTTCTATATGTAATTCTGATGCATTTGTAAGTAAAGATCTTGGAATTCATGATTTGGGATTTGATGCAAATGTTCTGCTGAAGAAAACTTGGGAAAGAATGGGAAGACCAATGCTACAGTGGTCCCTGCTCGAGCCGAGGATGGAAAACCAATAGAATATTATTTCTATGGGGTGCCTACATGGAGTGACTTTCTATATTGAAGGGATGCACATGAAACCAATTTTGAAGTGATCAAGATAGTGGATGACAGTAACCCATATCCAATGTTGCTTGGAATTGATTGGACATTTGATATGAAAGTAGTTATCAACCTTAAGAAGCACAATATGACACTTGAAAAGAGGGATCTAAGGGTTGTTGTTCCATTGGATCAAGCTAATGGTGCATGATACATTAAACCAGTCCGCGATTGTGAGAATTACGTGGGAGAAGGAAATCTCCTACAATTCATATTCTGATGAGGGGCTCGAACATTGGAAAAATAGGTTGCGTGAGGTATCATTGTTGCAATTCAACAGGGTTACAAAGTCACTCCAATGCATATCCAATGAGGTACATAAATTACCATATTATGATGGTTTAGAAAAAGTCAATTTATTTCTGGATAAAGAGGGATGTACAGGAGGAACATTAGTTCCAAGCACTAGAAATTATGTTGTGAGCTAAGCCTACCAGATGGTGGGGTACCCATAAGAACAACTTCGCAGATTCGAAGGAATATTAGTGGATGACGAAGTTGCGATTTGGGTATACCAATACCCACATTACCGAGAAATATTCAGGGAAGGATGATCTGCATGAGCATCTGGCTCGCTGGACGAAAGCATGGGGAGAAGAACCATATCCATAATGTGTTCATATATTTTTCCACACTTTGGATATGATCGCGATGAAATCGTATCTAGAAACAGAGATGTGATATGGAATTGAAGAATTGGATGTTCTGAAGGAAAGTTTTCTGTTAACTTTTAGCTTTGAAGATGGATTTGAGTGTATTGATGAAGCGTTACAGGAGATCAAAGCTACAATATTTAAAATGCCTCACAAACTTGTTGCATGGGTATAACCAGATTGGAGTACGCCACTGCACCATGCACTCAAGTGTTATAATGTGACCACTAAGGAAGGCAAAGATGATCCTAGGAACATCAATATTCCTGAGTTAGAAGGATAGTGTGAAGTAGTTGGGCCTAAGACAGAGGCTCCTGATATTTCACAGCCCTTGAAGACCAAGCAAGTGAATATTGGATCAGAAGCACAATTGAAGTTTTCAAATATAGGAGACTATTGGGATGAAGATATAGTGGACAAAGTCGCAGAGCTACTACGGGAGTATCCAGACCTATTTCCAACCAAGTTCTCTGATTTGAAATGGATAGTTGGGGATCTGGGCATCATGAAGATCATTCTAAATCGAGATGTGAAACAAATAAAGTAGTGCCACTACCATTTGAATCCTATGTATAAATAAAATATGCATGAAGAATTAAATAAGATGCTTGCAACTGGGATTACTAAACCTATCAAGGAATTAGACTAGGTTAGTCCCATGATCATTCAGGATAAAAAGACACAGGCTGAGATTTGGATATGCGTAGACTTAAGGAATTTTTATTATGCTTGCTTCCATGATCCATATCCTACACCATTCATAAATGAAGTACTAGAAAATGTTGGAGATCAGGAAGCTTATTCACTTACTGATGGGTTATGAGGGTACCATCAGATCAAGATCGCATTGGAGGATAGAAGTAAGACTGCCTTTGCTAATGAATGGGTGTGTTTCCAATACACATTTATGAGTTTCATACTTAAGAATGCCCCTGCAATATTATCTAGGGTGGTAGTTTCATCCTTTAAGGAGTTTATTCACAAGTTTTTGGAGGTTTACTTCAATGTTTGGACTTTTTTTGGGTTATTAAAGAGACATGTTGTCAGTTTTCACCTCATTTTGGATACTTGTCAAAGATATTAGATATCCCTTAATTTGAAGAAATACATATTCTACCATATGGGATATTATTGGGTCATGTAGACTATAGTAGGGGTTGATGGTGGACCTTGCCAAAATTTCTGTAATTATTAACTTGGAGGCTCCAAATAATGTCAAACAATTGTGCATGACATTGGGCCACATAGGGTATTACAACAAATTTACCAAGGCATATCCGCAGATCACTATGCCAATGGAAATATTGCTGAAAAAGGATGTGATGTTTTGTTGGGACGATGATTGCTAGAAGAGTTTGGATTTTTTGAAGGAGAAAATGGTCACGATGCTCGTTTAGTGTTCCTTGACTGGAGGAAGGAGTTCCATGTCCATGTAGATGCATCCTGCATAGCACTAGGATTTGTGCTAACCCAATTAGGTGAAGTGTAGGTTTTAACCCCATACAGAAATTACCTGCATACGAATTCTAAATCACAGGAAAAATAAAAATGCGAGAGCATAACACATAAAACACATATACACAGAGATTTCCCACTGGATTTCAAAACCGAGACTACCAGCTTGATTTTTCATTATATTCCTTTCAATGTTACAATACATATTTATACATGCCGAAGCATCCAATACCATGGACCGAAAAACCATCACGTCCAATACCATGGACCAAAAAAACCATCGATCCAATACCATGGACCGAAAACCATCGCGTCCAAAAAACATGTGCGAAAATCATGCACAAAACCATAGGTGGGTCCGCCCAACCTAACATAGGGTCCAAAACCAAAATTTTCTGGGGCGTTGCCCCGGAACCCATAAAGTGGGGTTACGAGTACCCCTCGAACCCCATGTTAACTATGTGGAAAGAATATAACACAACCCAACATGAAGGTTATATCGATCATCCGATAGCATTTGCGAGGAGAAATTTATTGAAGGAAGAGAACAATTATTTAACCACAGAGCGCAGAGGACTAGCAATGGTGTATGCGCTGCAGAAATTCAGGCACTACTTGTTGGGTGCACACTTCAAGATGTGCACAAACCATCTTTCTCTGAAGTACTTGGTGAACAATCCTACTTTTCGGGGGGGACACATCGATGGTTGCTACTCTTTCAAGAATATGATTTTGAGGTGATTGTGAAACCAGGGAGACTAAATGCTGGACGCGATCACCTCCTATGAATTGAGAATGGTTACAAATCTACAAGTCTAGATGAAGGATTTCCTGATGTGAAAATCTTTGTTGTGTGCATTATAGATGACCATTTTGTTAATATAATCTAGTTCTTGTCCATGGGAACAACCCCTAAAGGGTACTCCATGTAGAAAAATAAAGAGTTGGTGGTGTGGGCTATAGATTTCTCTGTTATCACTGGTTATCTATATAAAATGGGATCTGATGAAATATTCCATAGGTACGTTCCAGAGTATGAACAAAAAAGTATCCTCACTGAAGCACATGGAGGGGTTGCAGGAGGACATTATGTGGGAAGACAAACTACGCATAATATCCTATGTGCAGGAATATCATGGCCGACTATGCATAAGGCTGCCAAGGTCTATTGCAGGGCATGTGATGTCTGTCAGAGAATGGGGAGGCCATCGCGAAGAGATGAATTACCTTTGAACCTATAGATGTCATTACAAGCATTTGATAAATGGGCTATAGACTTTGTGGAACCAATTCAGTCAATGGGAAAGAAGATAGGTGTTAGACACGTCATTAAAACAAATGAATATTTAACCAGTTGGGCCTAGGCACAGCCTATGAAGGATTGTAGTGCAGCCATAGCTGTGAAGTTCATCTTCGAGTATATTTTGTCTTGGTTTGGTTACCCAAAGATCTTGATGAGCAATAGAGGTTCACACTTCTTAAATGAAACAATTGCTTCTTTGCTCGATGAATTGTAGATGTATCACCAAAAGAGTATGCCATATCATCCTCAAGCAAATGGAATAGTGGAAGCATTTAACAAAATTATGGGAATGCCTTGGATGTGCACATACTCGTTGTTATATGGGCATATAGAACTACCTTCAAGAAGTTGAGTGGACAAATGCCATTCAGATTGGTTTATGGACAGGAAGCTATAATGTCGATGGAGTACATAGTGCCCAATTTGCAGATTGTTGTGGTTACAAACATGGTTGATCAAGATACCATGGAAGAACAGCTCACACAACTTGTTGAGCTGGTGGAAGATCACTTCTTGGTAGGATTTCATTAGCAAGTACAGAAGGATCGCAAAAAGGCATGGCATGATCGCCATATCAAAAAATGCATAATTAAGAAGGACAATTTGATATTGTTGTATGACAGTAAGTTCACAAAGTTTCCGAGGAAGTTGCAAATTCATTGGCTAGGGCCATATATTATTAAGGATATTATAGATGGAGGTGTAGTTCATCTCGCCAAGATGAACAAAGAATTGTTCTCAAGAAATGTCAATGGGAGTCAATTAAATTTGTACAAGAGTGATCCTGCACCTGTGTAATGACTATATGGAAGTGGGATAGTCTTAGTGCTCCAAGAAGTTGCAGGGGAGTGTAGGGCTATAAACTATGCTGCCAAAAGGAAGGTTGGGCAAAGTGAAGGGGCTGTGGGACAAATCAAGGCAAGGCACAAAGGAGAGATATGATGAAAGTGATGCATTATGATGATGGGTCCCACACAGCTTGGCCAGGAAATGACCATTGGAAGCACTGTAGCTAATTGGATGGAAAATTTCCCGTTAAAAGGAGTGGGGGGAGAGAATTTATGGAGCATATCATTGGAAAACTGCTATAAAAAACGGATTTGGAGGGAACATACGTATTTGAATTCAAATTGAGCTATAAATATGGCATCCCACTCCACATTTGAACACTTTGCTTCTTGCGAATTTTCCTTAAGCTTTTGCGCCTTAGTTTTTACCAAGAGAAGTGTTGTATGTTTGATGAATATTGGGAAAGAATCAAGGAGAATATTTCTTAGTCGGGGTTCGTAAATTAAACTAACTAGCAGTGTGAGATATTCATCGAGAAAATGACTAAAACTTTCCCTAAGATGGATCCAACACAACCTGTACCTATAGGGCTTCCTACTACATCACCTAGGTTTCCAAGGCCTAAGTTGTCGGCTTCCATGGTGGGAGATAAGAAGAAGAAGAAGCCTCAGCAAGCACTGATGCAACAATATCCATTGAAAAACTCAACATAAATCTGCCACAAGGGAAAGATGGATAGGGCCAAATAGCCCATGGAGCCACTGGACCTGGATGAGGAAAAACTACATGGATGAATAGAGGATATTGATGCCGAGGGGGCTACACCAATAACTTAGCTACCGCCATATATACCTGTAAAAAAATCCATGGTTAAAGTGTCCAAAGACCCAGATTCTATGAAGTTCATGGTCTCCACACCTTTTCTGCTAGAGAATGTGTTGTTTGAGGGAAATTTGCTAGCCCAGACACCATACCTGAAAATGGAGGATTGGGACTAGGGGGACCATGAGAGGTTTTCAAAGTTGGCATCGAGAAAGTACCTAAAGAACGTATACTATGAATATTCGAACATCACGTAGCTTGAGCTAATGAAATGGGTGGCTAGAGTTGGGTGCGTGGGGCTCCTATATATGTTATTGGAACCATCCTTCAGTCACACTACTATTAATACAGTCTGTATGCACCAATTTTTAATGTCGGTGCACAATAGGTGCCTCTGGTTTGGAGGGCCCATCCTAATCACTAACATTCTGATCCATAGAATAATGTTCTTGCCATATCAAGGAGTGGACCTTGTAGAGGCATCTGTAGGAGAATTGTAGGAGAAAAGGTTGGCAGACCAAATGAAGAGTTATTTTGGTCTAGTAAAGAAGTCACACGGGTATTCCATTCAAACAATCTCAGATGGTGTAGTGCACTTTTCTACCCAAATTTTTCCTCAAAAAATCATGTGAAAGTGTCATGTGGATGAAATACCTTGTTACTGGGTTCCAAAGCTTATAACCCTTTAAACCATCCTTATACCTAATAAATATGCACTTTTCAGATTTACTATCCAGCTTGGTTCGTTTCTCTTTTGGAACATGTACATATGCATCACATCCAAATACCCTCAGATGTGAAAGAGAGGGTTTCTTACCAGTCCATACATCTTGTGGAGTCTTATCCTCCAACGCTGATGAATGTGACCTGTTGACCAAGTAACATGCAGTATCCACCGCCTCTGCCCAGAATTCTTGTCCTAACCCGGCACCACTGAGCATGCTTCTTGCCCTTTCCATCAACGTTTTGTT
>APFE031667885.1:160412-225952 GCA_000404065.3 Pinus taeda
CACTTCACAGATTCGCTTTCCACTTCACTTTCATATAGATCGAGCTTTTGAAACAATAACCCAATATTTCAGATCTTAAGATATTCAACCCAAAAGCATACACAAGCCAAATGATCTCCTTTGCTTTATATAGGCAAGCTCTTCCTCAAATCATGGACCAATACCACGGGCCAAAACCATAACAAACCAATACCATCAACTCAATACTAGGATCAACACGTCTGTCGAGATGCCATGGTCCAAAAACCATAGGTTCAAATTCCAAGGACTAACTACCATGGACCAAAGGTAAGTTTTCCCACATGAAATAAACTTTTCTCTGCATAAAATTCCGTGCACTTTCTCCACATGAAATAAACTTTTATAGACTTTTCTTTGCATAAAATTCCATGAACTTTTCTCCTCCGTACTTCTTAATTCTCATCATATTGAGAGCCATGCCATGGGTGTTGCCATCAAGTACAACATCTGTAACATATAACCATACCATAAACATAATGCCAACAAAAGCGACTTAGGAACAAGTTCTAGAACTTCCAAAGAATAAGGGCTATACATATCAAAGGAAGGGTAAAATTCAAAATCAGAATAAACAAGTTCCCGCTGAAAGATAAAAATCTGGTTTAAGCATGGATTGCATTGCATGGATAAATAATATTAAGATGTCTATCCTAGTACTTGAACTTTTAAATATGCCATCTCAAAGGGCATCTTTCTTCAGGGCTTTGGGTATGCTTCAACAAAAGGATGACAAAAATAATCATCAAGACGAAGAAATTAAGTTAAACTATATCAATTTTTATATGACTAATGAAAATCATGAGCGTTCTTTCTTACTTTGGACATAAATGACAAATTACTTCATAATTGCATGCTAGATTTTGGTGCATCTAAGAGTGTTATGACCAAGAAGGTCATGGAGATTTTAAACTTAAGAATTTCTAGACCATACCATAACATTTGTTTGACAGAATCTAGTGTTGGAAACACTGAGAGGGGGGTGAATCAATATTTCTTTTCAATTGTTACTTTTACCAGTTAGATCACTTATATTTAAAACACAAAATGAACAATAAGAATAAATGAATTTATTAATTTCTTCAATAAATCAAGTACAATATATGTAGGGATCCAACCCTTGGTGAAGACATCGATCTTCAATTGCCCAGGCTCCAACCTGTATTTGCCAAGCACCAACTTGGACTTCTAAGGCTCCAACCTTGTCAATTTTGAGGCACCAACCTCAAGGGCTCCAACCCTATATCTGATTCAGGCTCTAACCTAGTTTCTTGAGGACTCTGATCCTCTAGGGCTCCAACCCTATCTTATCCAAGGCACCAACCTTGAGTTTAGGAGCACCAACTTCAAGGACACCAATCCTATATTTTCCAAGCACCAACTCCAGGGACACTAATCCTATATTTTCCAAGCACCAACTTGGACTTTCCAAGGCACCAACCTCATCAATTTGGAGGCACCAACCCCAAGGGCTCCAACCCTATAACTTCACTTTTTTAAGGTATGTTTGGTTATACTTCATGACTCCCAATGTTTTCTTCAACAAGCCCTATAAATCTTCAACCACACCTTCACTTAGTCTCCACATCACATCATTAGTGATAACCTTGTTCTTCACATGAAGTTGTCACGATTGCTCTTCATTTTTCCCAAACAAAATTTCTTCAAGGTCACCTCATAATGGCTTCAATGCATCATGGTCTTCAATGATCTCCAAAAATCTTGAATATGTTGCTTCACAAAGTTCTCCAACATTGCCCTATTCTGTTCTCAAGAGAAGACTTCAACAAGCTCTATTTGTCCAATCCCAAAAAATCAACACTTCGACCACGACAACTATGACAACTCGACCATGGAAGCTTCAACCACGACAACTACAACATCTTCAACCACAAAAACTATGACAGCTTCTACCACAACATCTATGGAAACTTCGACCACAACAACTACGACAATTTCAACGACGGAAACTACGACAACTTCGACAGCGGCAACTACAACAATTTCGAACATGACAACTATGGCAGCTTTGATCACGACAACTATGGCAACTTCAACCACAACAACTGCCGCAGTTTTGACCACGACAACTATGAAAGCTTCGGCCACGGAAAATACAACAACTTTGATTGATATTTTATGCCCAAACAAAATTATCCTTTTTTTGTCCTAAACAATAGTCTCCTTATTCTCCTCGACCTTCTTCCTTCTCTTATACTTCATATTTCTGAATTCTTGTCGGAATTGCTGATCAAAATGAAGTGTTTAGACGCCTATTTATAAATATTTCGTTTATAACTGAAGAGACATGTCTATTTGAAGTGAGGCCAACTTGTATGACTGAATCTAGGTCGGCTCACTGCTAGGAATAATTTCCTTAACTTAAAAATTCAATATCTCACAAACTATTGGGAGTTTCGCAGAAAATAAAGGCTCATTAGAAAGAGGAAAAAATCCTCTTTAAGATAGTCTAGGATCCATTTTCAAAGGATGCATCCAAGGTATCCAAAATAATTTTTCTTTGTGACTATCCTTAAATTTTATGCATAAAAAGTTTGGGACAACATGAGGAATGTTTGGGACAACATGGCTTCTTCATTCTTGGGTTTCTTCTTTGTTATCAATGTCATCATAGGATCATAGAGTCATTATGTAGGAGTGCAACATCCATGTTGCATGACACATGAACAATGTCATGATATACTAGTGCAGTCATAGTGCAACATCATTAGGATAACTCCAAAATAATATTCCAACCATCAAATGATCTCCAACCATGTTATCAAGACCTCATCAAGTGCCATCATCAATTGTGGTCATTTGATGATGTCATATTCTTGATGGGGAAACTCTGCTAAAAGGAAGACCAATGCATACAGTTAGGGGGGGCTTATGATGATTAGGTATTCTTACTGAAGCCATCCGTGAACGAGTCTTATAATATCCTTAATGAGCTATATGGAGAATCATTCTTTGATAGATCATCTCTCAGGAACGCTCCTTGAAGAATATAATCCATATTAATCCAATGGATTATTATTGAATATCTCTTCCACTTGATCATTACTAGGTAATATTTCATGAGGGGGAGTTGGTTCATCACATGAAGGAATTTAAGCACATCTATCATGGACCACATTGCCAGATAGAAGAGCACCATGACAGGGTGGAGTAACATACCTATGAAGAACTACTATTCATAAGGAAAAGAAGTAGCTTGACAGGGGGAGTACTTGGGCACCCTGTTTTCCATTGATGTCAAAGGGGGAGAGAATGTTGAAAGGGAAAGAATATTGCCATCAATGACAAAGGGGGAGATTGTTAATCTAGGTTGTCATTGATGTCAATATGGCATTATCTGAGATAGAAAATATTGTTGAGATGCCTGGGTTTGAGAACTTTTCAAGTTTTTATTCAACAAGTCAACTTCCTTTATAAGAAAGAAAATTTCTTCCTTCATATTCTTACATTCTTCATCCTTCCTTGATAGAATAATCTCCATTTCTTCCTTCATCTTTGTTGCTTCACATGATTGGGCCTTCAGAGAAGTGATTTCTGATCTTAACTTGGTGATGTCATCATCCTTTTCTTCCAGTTGGCACATCATGGTGTTTCTCTCCTTTTCTACTTCATTAATTTGTCCTTCTATGAATGCCAAAGCTTCCATCACCTTCTCAGCGCCTTGTGCTTGATTCCTTGCTTCTTCTAGTTGAGATCTAAGAGAGGATACCTCTTCCTTGTACTGACCAATCTCTGCTTCAAGTTTGTTCAAGTTCTTGAGTCTTTGTTCAAGATGGCTTGACAAAGTTTCTTCCCTTTTCTTTTCCTCATCCAATTGATTTGTCATGGATATGACTTTGTCATTATGCTTTCTCTTGTTTTGATGAAATTCTTCCTTAATCTTAGCGAGCTCCTCATCTCTTTCTTGTACTTGAAGCTTGACAAGGTCAACTTCCTTCCTTGTGTTGTCCTAGTCACCAACTTGCACTTTCTTCTTAAGTTCCTCATTTTCCTTTTTCAAATTGTTAATCTCTTCCATGGTAACCATAAGTTTAGTGATGAGATCTTCTTCAAAATATTTTTCATTCTCTTGATCTTCTAGGTCTTCTTTAGCCTTGATGTTATCACTCTTATCTTCACCTTCCTTGATGGGCTCTTGATTTCCTTCGTTTTTCCATCATTTTCTTGACTAGAGATCATTGTCAATGCTCCTTTTGAGTGAAGATCATGAATTTTATCCCATAAGCCTTTTGCTGATGAACATTTTTCAAAATTGGCCTTCATAGAATCAGGTAGCCCATTCAAGATTTCTTTCATTGCCCTTGTCTTATGTTCCTTGGATTCTCCATCCATCATGCTATCAAAAATCATTGATTTCCAGACTTCAATGCCTTGAGTCTTTAAGAAATTCATCATTCTTGCATCCCATATATCAAAGTTTCCATTGAACAATGGAGCCTTCATAAATTGATTGACTTCAATTTCGATGGTTGAGGGAGACACATCTTTAGGAGGATGGGAGACGTTCTTCCTTGGCTTCGCCATTTGTGTTCTAATGATCAACCTTCAAGCCGTTAGGCTTTGAGTGAAGGTATTGGCTCTGAAACCAATTGTTGGAAATACTGAGAGGGGGATCAATTAGTATTTTTTTTCATTTTTTACTTTTACGAGTTAGATCACTTATATTTGGAACACAATATGAACACTAAGAATAAATTATTTTATCAATTTCTTCAATAAATCAAGTATAATATATGTAGGGCTCCAACGCTAGGTGAAGACACCAATCTTCAATTGCCCAGGCTCCAACCTGTATTTGCCAAGCACCGAATTGGACTTCCAAGGCTCCAACCTTGTCAATTTTGAGGCACCAACCCTATATCTAGTTTAGGCTCCGACCTGGTTTCTTGAGGACTCCGATCCACTAGGGCTCCAACCCTATCTTATCCAAGGCATCAACCTTGAGTTTAGGAGCACCAACTCCAAGGACACCAATCCTATATTTTCCAAGCACCAAATTGGACTTTCCAATGCACCAACCTTGTCAATTTGGAGGCACCAACTTCAAGGGCTCCAACCCTATAGCTTCACTTTGTCAAGGTATGTTTGGTTATACTTCACAACTCCCAATGTTTTCTTCAACAAGCCCTATCAATCTTCAGCTATGCCTTCACTTAGTCTCCACAACACATCATCAATGACAACCTTGTTCTTGACATGAAGGTGTCACCACTACTCTTCATCTTACCCAAACAAAACTTCTTCAAGGTCACCTCATAATGGCTTCAATGCATCATTGTCTTCAATGATCTCCACAAATCTTGAATATGCTACTTCACAAAGTTCTCTAACTCTGCCTTATTCTGTTCTCAAGAGAAGACTTCAACAAGTTCTATTTTTCCAATCCCAATAAATCAACACTTCAACCATGAAAACTATGACAACTTTGACCATGATGTTTCAACCACGGTAACTACGACATCTTGAACCACAACAACTTCGACCACAACAACTTCAACCACAACAACTACAACAATTATTGACCACAGAAACTATGGCAGCTTCGACCACGGCAACTACGGAAGTATCGACTACGACAACTACGATAGCTTCGACCACAACAACTACGGTAGCTTCAACAATGATAACTATGGCAGTTTCAACCACGACAACTATGCAACTTCGATCACGGAAAATACGGTAGCTTCGACCGAGATTTTATGCCCAAACAAAATTATCCTTTTTTTGTCTTAAACAATAGTCTCCTTGTTCTCCTTGGCCTTCTGTCTTCTCTTGTACTTCGTATCTCTAAATTATTGCTAATCAAAATGAAGTGTTTAGACATCTATTTATAGATATTTTGTTTATAACTGAAGGGACATGTTTATTTGAAGTGAGGCAAACTTGTATGACTGAATGTAGGTTGGCTCACTGCTAGGAATAATTTCCTTAACTTAAAAATTTTAATATCTCACAAACTATTGGGAATTTCACGGAAAATAAAGGCTTGTTAGAAAGAGAAGAAACTTATCTTTAAGATAGTCTAGGATCCATTTTCAGAGGATGCCTCCAAGGTGTCCAAAATAATTTTTCTTTGTGATTGTCCTTAAATTTTATGCATAAAAAGTTTGGGACAACATGAGTAATGTTCAAGACAATGTGGTTTCTTCATTCTTTGGCTTCGTCATTGTTATCAATGTCATCATAGGATCATAGAGTCATTATGTAGGAGTGCAACATCCATGTAGCATTACACATGAACAATGTCATGATATACTAATGCAGTCATAGTGCAACATCATTAGGATAACTCCAAAATAGTCTTCCAACCATCAAATGATCTCGAACCATGTTATCAAGACCTCATCAAGTGCCATCATCAATTGTGGTCATTCATCAAGAATATGACATCATCAAATGTAGTCCTCCATATGTCATCAAGGGCTTCTAAATACTTGGCACTTGGCACTTCTTAAGACTTCTTCATTAGTGTCTTGACATATTAATTGATGGCATTCTTATGAACAAGAGATATGACATCATCATTTGGAACCAAGTATCTCAACAATATTTTCCATCTCATCCAGTGCCATATTGACATCAATGAAAACCTAGATTAACATCTAGAAAGGTTGAATTCCTTGGCATGGTTAAATATTTATAGGTTTTCTTAGCCAATTATCCATACAAGATCATCAACATGGATATAACAATCATTGATGCGCCAGATGTATCGGGAATGCTTCTCTCTCGGAATATTGCAGTTGATTTAGCTGGATGCATTTAGATGGATCTATCTTATGCAACTATTCCAGCAGTAATAGAGGGCATGGCCAGGTTGTACATAGAAGTAGAAGGAAGGTACCACATAGAAGTCCCCCAAAAGTTGGAAAATGTGAATAGCTTTCGCCATAGGAGCATCCTCCTAATTTTGAATTAGAGATATGTCACTTATTCCACCACCCATCCCCTCTGCCAAGCAAAAAAAGAAGAAGATTTCAAATTGACAAAGATATGCAGAGCAATGATGAGCGGTCACACCGACCTAAGAGGGTCAAACTTCAGCAAGGGACATCTGAAAAGCAGTCAAGTGATCTACCAGTCAATGGACAGATGCCCGAGATTGTTCCTCATCGATGATATCTGATTCCATGGAATCGTTTCGTATAGTATCCCTAATCGTACTCCTATTTATTTCATGTTGTTAGAGAGTTTTATTCCACGTATTTATATTATGTCTTTTATATTCCAGTTTGCTAGAGTAGATTTTCTATTCCATTGGCATTTTCTATATATGCATGATGATTTCAATGTTGAATGGATATCTATTTGATGGACTTTTGTTTCCTTGGATGCGGGATTCTAGGATTTTCATGTTACTTCCTGGAAGCAACGTGTCCCCATATACAACCAGATGTTGCACTCAAATTGTCAAAGTTCTAGGGAAGCAGAAGTACCAACTTTTTCAACAAGGATTAAATCACATATCAGTTGTCCTTGTGTCATGGTTATCCCATGTTGCAAGTTATCTGATTTAAATGATCTTAGTAGAACCTTGAGTCTATGTAACAATCTAGGTAAGCCTATAATTTGATGACGAATTCCATCCTAGAAGGTCTTTTAACCTCGCTGACTACCTATGTTTCTAGACATGGCTAATCAAAAGAGTTTTTTCCCTCCAGCTTAAACCCCAAAGCTAGGGTGAAATTTATTGTCGAATTATTAGGTGAGTCCTAGTGTTTTTAGTTGAGTCTGATGTAAAAATGGTTTGGGAGTAATTTAAGCTAGTTGACTTAATTATTTTATTACAAATCACTTGGTTTACTAGATCATATTGTGTCGCAGATGGGTTATGTGCCTTGAGGGTCTAAACTGAATGTGTATTCCCTATTTGAGTCTTGTAAATGAAAAATATTATGTATTAGAGGGTTGGAAAAATAATTATATCCCCTGGTGTAAATTAATTAATTTTTTTGGAAAAAATAAAATTAAATCTTAAGCCAAAAAATTAATTGATTAGAGGCAAATTTAAATTGTTTTAGGAACATAAATTCTCCAAATGGAAAAATTCATGGGTCTTAAAAAAGTCAATTTTCAAAGGTCATCCACCAAGGAAATATTGTATATTTCAAGAAAATTTAGACCCTTGGACCTTGGTAGTTAATTCAAAGTCAATTTTTTAGCTCAAAATAATTAATTTTGAGCTAATTAAAATGGAATTAAATGATATATTCGAAATTTCTTCAAAATTAAAAAATCAAGAGCTAAGATTAAAAGATCTTGAATTGTTGATCAATGACCAATATTATTTTGATAAGGATCAAAGAAACTAGCCGTTATTTTTTCATTTGGAGGATTTATCTATAAATTAGAGAGTCAACTGAGTCTCTAGTCATCATGATCTTTGGCTAGAATATTGTTGCTGAAACATTTTTGTAAACTATTATCCCGCTTGGAACTATTTTTTTGCTTAATAAAAAACGTTGGGGTGCAACTCGAGGTGTTCTTGTTTGTTGATTTGTGGTATGTATTGACTACAAGCTTCCTATGTGGTGCTTTATGTGATTATTTTAAGATAATACATAGTGTTTGCAAGTACTCAATCCTTGGTCTCCAGGTTCACAGGCTGTGGGCAAGGATCATTTTGCTTGGATCCTTAATTTTTATGTGGTGGATTAAATCTTCGCTAAGGCGATATTGAGCATAAATTATTTGAAGCAATTTTTCTCATTCATCAAAGGAAAATTATTACAAATATTCTCTCAAAATCCATTCAAAAACCCTTCTATAATTTGTAGAATAATTTTGTAAACTTATATTGTAAATTATTTTGCTAATTGGAGTTTGGGGATTTTAGATTTTTTGTATATATTTGGGGTTTGGGGGTTTTTATTTTTATTTTTGTAGGTTGGAGTAAGGAATCAAGTGGGAAAATGGCTAGATTTAGGCTTTTGATGGTAAGATCTAGTCCCTTGGAAATTTTGGAAGGCTATCTACAGAAATTTTTTCAGAAAATCAAAGAACTAAAGCATAAAAAAAAAAAATGAGTAAGGGCTTCAAAATTTTCAGGGCTTCTAGCCCCGACTTTTCCCTCCTAAACCTCAACTTCCCTCCTTTAGCCCTCAATGTCTAGGTTTCTATCCCTCCCAGGGCTAGCCGTGAGCCTTAGGGGCTACGACATCCCTTCCTCCCCTTTGTCGCAGACCTAAGAGGCCTTGCAACTTCCTTCTCAACCCTCCTCAGTCCCCCTCCTTAGCCTTCCTCTTCCTCTACTAGGCCTCCTCCCTCGGCCTCCTCTCCCTCTTTTCCCTTGGTCGCAACCCTCTAAGGGCTTGTGACTCCCCTTCTAGGCCTTTCGGTCATAGGCTGTAGGTCTTAGGGCCTTTCCTAGGCCTCTAAGGTCCTCTTATCCCCAACGCTTGCCTTACTAGGCATAACGTTGGCCTTTCCTTGGCCTTCCTAGGTCTCCTCTGGAAGCCTTTAGCCTCTCTTTTCCTATTTGCCACTTTCATGGTATTCGTTTGTGTTTTCCCTTGGCTTTGAACCATCATCTAACCCTAATTTGGCCCTTATCCATTTCTGAAGCATTTGAGACTGATATCTTGGTTATTTTGCAGGTATTTGGTCTCCAAAATCTTAATTTCCAAGTGGCATCTTCATCCAAAATTTTCGGGTCACTTGGGAAAGTGCTTCTTCAAGGCTTAAAGACTAGGGTTTGACCTCTAAACTCTAGTTTTACTTATGTTTTATTACAACAATTAAAACGGTAAGAAATAAGCCCTAAAATCACATGTTAGATGGTAAAAAACATTAGATTTGCAAAATTTTCATTTTTATGAATTTTGGCCACTTGGGCACTTTAGGTCTAGCATAAATCTAGTTTTAAGCTTGCTGCAATTTATTGCATAACTAAAAAATTCAAATCTAAATATTTCTGAAGCATACACTTAACAAGGGTAAAAAAAATTGAATTTTTAGTTTCCGGCAAAATTTTACTATTTTTAGGCATTTTGGACATTATCTTTAGTGTTGCTAGCTTGTTGATATGTCACTATTTCACTATTGTAATAAACATATCAGTTCTGAAATTTTTCTGAATCGTACCCTTTAAGAACCCTAAAAATTGATTTTTCCAAGTTTGGTGATTTTTTACTATTTTGGGCATCTTGGGCATTGGCGTTGGTATCATTAGCTTGTTGATCTATCATCTACTTGTTACTGTGATAAATATTTCAAACCTCAAAATGTTGCTGAAAACATACCTTATAGGCCCTAATACATCTTTTTCAGTTAACTAAGTTTGTTTGTTAATTGGGCGTATTTTTGTGATATTGGGCAAGCTTAAGCATTATTGATTTAGCATTTCCTTAATGTTGTCATAACATTAATGAACACTAGATTTTCTGAAATGATATTGTTGATTTTTCTGTTGAGATCTAACACTTGTGTGACTTGCTCCAAGTTGTACAAACACTTCTAAATTTTGCACTAAGAGCACTCCTCTCAATTAAGTTCTGAGTAATTGACCTTGTGGAATCTAATTGGGAAAAATCATTAGATAATTGCTATAATCTTAAGAAGTTTGACATCTTGATTGTTTATCTTATTCATTTGGCATCTTAAGCTCATTGGCTATTTAACATCTTGTGGAGTATTGTTGAAGTTTACACTTATATCTTTCAACATTTACCTTGTTGAAGATTGTATCTTAATATTGTTAAGTACTCTTGCTTTAAGAAAATTTACAATAAGTACTTAAGTAACTTAAAAAATCTTAACTCAAGATTAGTTTCACTCGTCTTGCATTAAGCATCCCAGATCTAGCTTGGATTAATAATTTGCCTCCTAGCATAAGCTAGGTTGATAGAAATATAGGGAAACCCTTCTCATCTAGCTTGAGGAACCTTGGAAACTCTTTGGAGGTTAACACAGTGACCTTGCAGTCGTCAGAGCCATAGTCTCTGTAGCGTTAGAGGTATCAGGTGATAGGAGCACAACAGAAGGTATCGTTAATCAGGCCCTAGCCTGCTTCCTGTTGACCTCCTTCCCACAACCTACCTTGGAGCCCAACTTCAAAATAGTTAACGAAATGTTACATTTAGATTAGACATATAACTAAAAATAACCAAGATCATTGCATCACACATAGGTCATAACATTGCATATCAATTAGGTTAGTCAATCATCTCAAGCAATGGGTGTCTATCTGGTCATTTGGTTCCAATTTACTATAAGCAAGAATTTGTGACTCCATTAAGGCATTGGTCTCATACTTTAAAATCTAATCAAATTAATAACCTTGCTTAAATTCAACTAAGTGGTTAGGCCACTACTAGCCCCCATAGATTGTTGTTGGAAGACAACTAGAATGGAGTGGTTGGGGATCAGAGTGACAAGCCCCGTCCTGAGCGTTGTCGCAGTGCCTATACAATCCAAGTGACAACAAGTACTATTCATTGCTAGTTGATGTATTGTCACTAGGGGTTTGGAGGCAAAGGCCCTTAGGGTCAGCCTCGGGCCCAACCCAGGCTCAAAACGTTCAACCACTTTCCATTTTGCAACCCCTTGGAAATTCCAAAAGGAAATTTGCCAACCCGAAGGCTTAACTACAAATGACCGCCAAGCATACACTGATTCTGAAATCCATGATAAAGTAGCCAATTGGGTTCTTGACCCTAGTAATACCATAAAGAAATGAATTCAATATCTTAATTCCATTACTCTTCATGGGAAAATGAAGACACTCTTGGGCAGGGTCCTGAAGGAAAAGCATAAAGACCACAATGATATTATCTCATTAAAATGAAATTCAATGAGTACAATGCCACTAATGCTCTTGTCTCATCAGCTTGGATGTTTGTTTGGGCCACATACATGGTAATATTTAGTGTGGCCTTAAGCCTCTGACCCTATCAGGTACAAGCCCCCAATATTTGGCCCAAGTCACTTCATTGGATACTTGATGTTTCATCCAGATTCTTGGCTTATGTTTTTTACTGTCAATAGAATAGTTTATTTTAGCAGTTATGTATTTAGTAGTAATTGGTAATTGGTTTTTGATATATCCAAACCTTTATCAGTTGTCAGCAGTTCTAGTTTCCTTTGTGGCAGGTTGCAAGAGGACTCAGTGTAAACAATGATCTATGTTTTGTATGATGATATTTTGAGGCAATAGAAATATTAATTAATAAAAAATAAAAAAATAGATATCTAGCTCAAAACCTTAAGGGTCAACTAGCTATCTTAAGATAAAAATTTCATAATGCAAGCTAGCAAATAATTTTTGTATTTTGTATTTTTTAAATAGTAAAAGAAAATATTTTGAGATTTTAGAAATAAATTGGTTGTAAATGAGACTTTGTCCCAATATTGCCTTTAAATTGTTGAGTTATGAACCATAACCTTTCCTAAGTCAACCTTGTAATTTTGGAGAAAAAATGGGCTTGGAGTCGAGAAGACTAATTACCCCTGCTCTCATCTAAGACAACACCATTGATTTTGAATCCAACTAAGAGCTACTTCTGGCAAAGTGTCTTTGATCTTCGGGTTGATATCTTCTTTTGGTTCAAGGTATCACTGATAAGGATTTGTCCAATTGTTTGGTCATTAGGTTTCAACAAATAACCCTCTTAGGAGGATGCCCTACTTTAGTTGTTCATAAAAAGAACTCAAGCCTCGTTTACGTATCATCATTTTTTCGTCACTTAGCTAAAGCTCTTTAATACAAGTAGTTTAAGCCCATGGAAATTACGTTCATAATTCTCTTATGGTTGGCATATTTTCTCTTTTATGTGCATTTATGCATTTCATGTATAGTGCAATCATGCATGGGTATATTTCTCTCTCTAGAGCACTTTTGGTTCAACCCAAACACTCTTCTTTAGTGTTGATTTTTTCTCTTTTAACAAGTTTTTGGATTAGTGTTTTAGTTCCATTCAATATAGTCTTTCTATCCATGTTCTCAATATTGTATCAAAGTGGGTGAGAACCTTCCGTACACATTTCAATGTTATTTTTAGGGTTCTTTTCCTAGTCTTTCACATTGACATTTTTGTGATAGCATTTAGCATGACGAAGAAAAACCTACACAGAGAAATATTAATGTTCTTTCTTTCTTTTTCCATCGGGATGGTTCTTTATTAAGGTTGTTTGTGCAGGTTTTCAATAGTAATTACAACGAGTTTGTCCATAAATTGGTGAAACCAACATTGGGGTTTACTTGTCAATTTATTTAGTGTTTTTCAACCATATTTTGGAGACTTTTAACTATTGGAATCACTTTTTTATTATTGTGAAACTAGGGTTTCCAAATCTATTTTTTTCAACAATATTTCAAATATTTTTGCTCATGGCATTATTTTTTAGTGACTGTGGAACTCTCATTTCCACATCTAAAAAAATTATACAAGTAATCCAAAAAGAAATTTCTAGAGGCATTGCCATTAGAGTTTCCAATTTAGGGTTCTTAATTATTTGTTATGGTTTCCTAGGGTTATTCCCTTTCTTCAAAATCTCACACTATTTTTATTCATTTTTTGCAATAATATATTTCGTGTTGCATCTTTTGTCTATAGTTTGCATTACTTGACTATAGAAACAATATAGAGCTTTCTTGGAAGAGTTGGTGCTATTTCCTTAAGTGGAAAATATACAAGATTCCTTGAAGACTTTACGATGCCTTCTTATTTGTTGAAACCTAATAACCTTAGAATGACTATTCGCACTAGGCTACTTATATTTGCGTAGGACATATGCAGGAGAACTCTATATGCAGAAGAACTCTATACATAGATTTATGCCTTCAAGAGATAACAAGGCTTAGAAGAGTTACAATTTGTGACAAGGATATTCTAGATAGTATTGCCAACATAGTTTATAGTGCGCAACTAGTCATGCACTCTACACGTAGGTTTGACCTATTGTGCTAAAACCTTGATGAAGGTGTGACTTCCTTGGCATTATAGAGTTCATGGCCCATATTCCAATGATCAACTATATGATCCTTCCAATAGATATGTTATATTTGATGGAGATCTTATTCACAATTTGCTAGGATTGTTTCATCGCTTCTACTTAAATATTCTTCTATGAATGATTCTCAACCTATTAAAGTGGATTTTTCTCCAATACAAATTGATGTACCTTCTTTAGAGAATTTTCCTACACTATAATTGGACTTAATAGACCCTACTTGCAATGCACATGTGGCAGTGCATTGTTCTTATTAGGCCTTCCCTATTCCATGATGTGGCGATCTCATTATTAACCTTGCCATGTTTGAAGACAGTGTTTATGTTCTAGGAGTTAGTGGTTATCTAGTTGATGTGTCATTTTATTTCGTTACAAGGCTTGCCTCTTAGTAATTAGAGTTGGTTCTTAGTGACATTTTTTTTGGTCCATGACCACTTGTTCTCATGGGGGAACTAAGAACTTTCTTAACTTCTTTGATGCGAGCTCAATTTACCACTTTTTACAAAGCAGTCTTTGGATGATTCTCAATGTATTTGAATGGATCTCTTCCTTCCGCATTATGACGATGATGCTTTTTTATGTACTTGTTAAAATTGGCACCTAGGCCCAAACAACATATGGGTCACCTTATTATGACAGCTGATATTTTTCTTGCATTCCTCTCTCCGAGAGGTGTAGGATTGATCTAAAGATCATCTGATTTCGACGTGTAAAAACGAATATATGAATTTATTTGTATTATTGACAAATTGTCAAGGTCGACTAGCAAGCACAACAGAGATTTTCACCCCGAACTCAACCTCAACATTGCATATAAAAGGAGACCTAAACTCATTATTCCATCATCTCATCCTCACATCTCTCTCTCTCCTCACTTGTTGGGGTACGCAAATCTGGGTAGAATCTCTCACATGTTCGAAGGAAGGACATTTCTGTTTAGGGCTACGTTGACCAGTTTGACCGAATTTCTGAATTGTTGTTTTGGACAAGCGTTGACTAGTGTTGACCTCTCTTAGACTGTGGATTGGGTGAGGCTGCATCTCCTTGGCAGGCCACAGATTTGGGCACACAAACCAAGGTGATTTGAACTTTGGTTTGATCAACGTTGACTGCCCTAATTGATGGTTGCAGGTTGATTTTTGTTGACCAACGTTTGCCTAGAATTTTGGACTGTTCTAGGCTGATTCATCTTGTTGTTGGAGGTCGAGTTGACTGAGCTTTGATTGAGATGATTTGGAGGTCAACTCTGACTTGTTTGACCAACGTTGACTTTGTTGGTTAGCGTTTGTTGTTTCTGTCATAAAATATCATATTTGTATACTTTTACTATCTCTCTCTCCCAGTTGAACTATTGAAGAATATAAGAAGAATTGATCAAGCGTTTCCCGACATTGGGGTTTGTCCTTGGCTGGTGCCACATCTTGTGTCCTCTTGTCTTGGTTTGTCTTCTACTGTTTATGTTTATGTTCTATCCACATTTTACTATCATGCTGATGTGATTGCTAAACAAGATATTGATATTGGGTTAATTAAGAAATTGAAGTAAATTGCTCTTAAGCATAGAACATACCAAAAATTAACATGGTATCAGCGCTGAGGTGAAGACAAAGCCCAAGAAAAAGTGAAAGAGAAATCACCAAAGACAGTTGGACAAGGACAAAAGGCTCAATGGGTTCCTCATCCCACTTCCCAGCTGAAGACAAGCTCCATCAAAGGTTTGATTATCATGGATGGAAGATGTCTCTTGATCTGACATTGGAAGAACAAAAAGTGTTGGATTATGTGAGGGATAAAATCCTTGAGCTTCCATCAAATGCACCAACTGCTACAAAGAGCAAGTACAACAAGGATGAAGTCACAGTGAAGAAGATTATCAAAGATTCCATTGACAATTGTCTGGTGGCCTACATCTCCGATCTAAACACCTCCAAGGAAATCTACGATAGGTTGGTCAGCATGTTCAAGGTTAGTGATGCAAATCAAATTTTATTT
The DNA here is from genome assembly GCA_000404065.3 of Pinus taeda. NCBI lineage: Eukaryota > Viridiplantae > Streptophyta > Pinopsida > Pinales > Pinaceae > Pinus > Pinus taeda. The sequence goes on from APFE031667885.1 coordinate 176,394, forward strand.
CTCGAAAATAAATTGAAGGATGTTAAGAAGGGCAAGAACGAGGATATTCAATCCTACTTCTTAAGGATCTTTGAGAACAAGAATGATCTTCTGTCAATTAGAGAGGTCATTCCTAACAAGGAACTTACTATCACTACCCTTGGAGGACTCCCACCCGAGTGGTATATATTTAGAACCACTATTCTCAATAATGACGAATTCCAGGATTTGAAGAATTGATGTTGAGATGCATTCAAAAAGAGTTAAGAATGCTGCAGCAAGAAATGCCTTCTAATAGAGGCAACCCCACTGCTTTCTCCACTCATGCCAAAAGGAGAAATAATGCAGGGTCTAAAGGTCATTTCATTGGAAGCCCGGATCTAAGGGTGGAAGGGCGGGCAGGTGCTTTGTTTACAATAAGTTTGGCCACTATGTGAGGGAGTGTCTCAATAGAAGGGACACATCACATGATGATGATCACAATCATTCTACTTCAACAACAATCAAAGGAATGACAGGTTCAATGGCAAAGGAAGAAGGAATGCGGGACATCAGTTAACCCTCCAAGAAAGCAAGGAACTCTAGGTATGAAGAATCAAATGTTGTTAACAAAAAGAAAGAGGAGTGTTATCTTATATTGGCCCTCTCCACTACCTCTCGTCTGGACACTTTGGGGAATTGGCTTATTGATAATGGTGTTTCAAGGCACTTCATCAAGTAGAAGGAAGCTCTCTCTAATATGATAGAGAAGGAGACAAAGTTGGAGATTATTCTTGGAAATGATGCCACCTATCCCGTGAAGGGACTCAGGAGCAGGGAATGTTATCCTTCAATTGAATCAGGGTAACACGATTCGTTTATAATAAGTTTTATATGTACCTGATCTCAAGAAGAACCTGGTATCCATTTCGGCAATGGAAGACAAAGGATACAAGGTGGCAACCTTCAATTGAATCAGGGTAACACGATTCATTTATAATAAGTTTTATATGTACCTTATCTCAAGAAGAACCTGGTGTCCATTTCCGCAATGGAAGACAAAGGATACAAGGCGACATTCATCGATGGAAAGGTACGTGTTTGGAAAAGGAATTTTAAAGATGCTTTTACTTTTAGGTTTCAGGTTGACAATTTGTATCAAGTTGGAGGAAGTCCATTGGGAGCCATGTCTTGCGACATATCTCTACAATCCGAACTATGGCACCGGAGCTTTGCCCATCTTCATTATAAGGTTCTTCCCAATGTGAGACAGATGGTGACAAGTATGCCCAAGTTCAAAGTAGAGCATGAAGGTATATGTCTGGGATGTGCCGAGGGAAAACTTACAAGGGGACCATTCCCCTCAAGAAATAGCAAGACCACATATATATTGTAGTTGATCCACTCTTACATATATAGTATGATGCCCGTAAACTCTTTGGAGGATACTTATATTATCTCACCTTTACAGATGACTATTCTTGGAAGACTTGGATCTACTTCTTGAAAAAGAAGGATGAAGTGCTCACCTAGTTCTGTCACTTCAAAGCCATGATCGCAAATCAATCCGAGAAGAGAATCAAGATATTGAGGACTGATAATGGGATCGAGTATGAATCCAATGAATTCCATGACTATTGCAGAGAAGTTGGCATTAAGAGGGAGACCACAACACCATACACTCTCAAGAAGAATGGTGTGGCCGAAAGGAAGAATCATACTATTGTGGAAGTTGTTTGTGCCATGCTTCATGATTAAGGGCTTCCAAAGTTTCTATGGGCCGACACTACGAATATTCCCGTGTATGTTCAAAACTGATGCCCTCATCAAGCATTGGACTCCAAGACTGCTGAAGAAATGTTCACTAGTAACAAACCCGATGTCTCTCATTTTAGAATTTTTGGAAGTCCTGTATATTTTCATGTGCCGAAAGAGAAAAGAAGCAAATTGGGTGCATATGGAAAGAAAGGAATCTTTGTGGGCTATATCGACAATTTTTAGGGCTATAGAATGTATGTGGTTGGTCAAAGGGAAGTTGAGATAAGTCATGATGTCACCTTTGACGAAGATATGTCTCTCAACAAGATCAACAACCTTCCTATCCCAAGGAAGGACAAAGAAGCTGACATCGGAAGATAGGGTGAAAAAGAGGACAAAATGATGTCAGATGTTAATGAACCTATGGATCCTATTGATACTCCTTCTCAAGAGCCTTCCTCCTCCAAAAGGAGGCCCTCATGGCTTAGGGAGACTCTCGAAGACGTCGAGAGACATATTGCACAAAGGGGGACTTTCTGTGAGAGCAAGAAGCTGAACATGTATCAGGGATACTTGACCGTCATGAGCACTATCATTCAAAATGAACCTTCATCATTTGAACAAGTCGTGAAGCAACAAGTATGGAAGGATGCTATGAATGAAGAGTACGAGTCTATTATGAAGAATGATGTCTGGGATGTGGTCCCTAGACCCCAAAACAAATCGGTTGTCACCTCTAAGTGGCTCTACAAAATCAAGCATGGAGCTGATGGAAGTGCAGAAAAGTTCAAAGCTCGCTTTGTTGCCCGAGGCTTCTCTCAAAAGGAAGGTATAGATTATGATGAGATATTTGCACCTGTTGCCGATACACCACCATCCGCTCGATCATAGCCCTTGCTGCCTCGCAAGGATGGAAACTACATCAGATGGATGTTAAGGCCGCTTTCTTGCATGGTTCTATCAAAGAGGAAGTCTATGTGGAACAACTTGAGGGATTTGAGGTTCATGATCGAGAATCTCATGTATGCAAGTTGAAGAAGGCTCTTTATGGCTTAAAGCAAGAACCCCGGGCTTGGTATGAGAGGATTGATAGCTATCTAATGAAGCTAAGATTCACTAGAAGTGAAGTCGATCTAAACCTTTACCTTAAGGTTGAAGATGAAAAACTTCTCATACTGGTACTTTATGTGGATGATCTCTTTTTGACAAGTGAAGACCCTCTCATTCACAAATGTAAGAGGGAGTTGGCTTCTGAATTTGAGATGAAGGACCTAGGACTGATGCACTACTTCCTAGGTTTGGAGGTTTGGCAAAAGGCAAGAGAAATTTTCCTATCTCAAGGAAAATATGTTGTGAAGATATTGGAAAGATTTGGGATGATGGACTGCAAGCTTGTGACTACCTCGATGGAACTTAACTTCAAGAAGTTATGTGGTAGTACTGTCGGACCTACATTGGGAAATGTTTCTGAGTATCGCTAACTCATAGGAGCACTGATGTTCTTGGTGAACTCTTGTCCGGATATATGTTTTGCAGTTAATACATTGAGCCAATATATGGTTAAGCCTCATCATTTACATTGGATTGGTGACAAGAATCTTCTGAGATATCTTTGAGGCACAATCACTCATGGACTGAGATACATTATCGAAGATGTGAGGCTGCATGGTCATTTGGATGATGATTGGACCGACAGTGTGGTGAATCGCAAGAGTACTTTTGGGTGTTGTTTCTCTTTGGGTTCTGCTTCAATATCCTGGATGAGCAAGAAGCAAAAGTCGGTTGCTTTAAGCATCGCTGAGGCCGAATGTATAACTGCGAGTATGGCCTCCTGTGAAGCTGTCTGGTTGAGGAAGCTCTTCAGTGAGCTATTTGGACATGTGTTGGATACCACCGTGATCCTCTACGACAATTAGAGTGGGATCTGATTATCATGAGAATCCTGTATTTCATGATCGCTCCAAGCACATAGATATCAAGTACCACTTTATCCGAGATATGGTACAACGGGGAGCAATAAGGCTCCATCACATTGGGACCAATGAGCAGGTCGTCGACATTTTGACAAAGCCCCTGAGAAAAGTCAAATTCTTGAATTTCCGAGAATGACTAGGAGTCGTGGAGAGACCCTCTTATGAGGGTCCTGTATGATATAGACATTGAGCTCTGGGAGCTCCGGGGGGCTTGGGGTACTTCTTGGAGTGATAAGTAACCATAAGGTGAGTGGTTAAGCCTTCCCCTAGTGGTTTGCTATGTAGAGGGTGAGTGGTTAAGCCTTCTGCTATGATACCCAATAGTGACATGTAGGTACGATGAGTGGTTCATCCTTCTCCTGTTGAGACATCCTACCCATGCAGTCTGGGACTCATGGGAAGTACCTCTCACCTGGCCAATGAGTAGGAAAATGAGGATAGGGACCATAGTACTATCGATGGATGCATCATGTACTACCATACTCCCTATGCTAGGATAACCTATATTGATCTGGGATCAATTAAAACTGACTTCGGGTCAGTAAGAGTGGTATGATACACTCTCTTTTGATTGGAACTGACTTCAGATCAGTAAGAGTGGTATGAGACTCTTTTATCTGGGACTGACTTCAGCTCAATAGAGAATGGTATGATACATTCTCGATCACTTCTTCTTCTTCTTCATAGTTCAATAGAGCAATGCACTGATGGCAGAGATAGTACTGAATGGTAGATGGATTAGCAGATGGAGTTCTCCCTAGTTGAGAGGGAGTGTTAAAATAGGAAACTAGGGCCAAACTCTATATGGGTTACCTTATTTATGACAACTGATATTTTTCTTGGATTCCTCTCTCTGAGAGGTGTAGGATTGATCTAAGGATCGTCCGATTCCGACATGTAAAAATGAAGATATGAATTTATTTGTATTATTGACAAATTGTCAAAGTCGGCTAGTAAGTAAAACAGAGATTTTCACCCCCAACTCAACCTCAACGTTGCATATAAAAGGAGACCTAAACTCATTATTCCATCATCTCATCCTCACATCTCTCTCTCTCCTCACTTGTTTGGGTACATGGATCTAGGCATAATCTCTCACACATGCGAAGGAAGGAGGAGCGCATTTCTGTTTAGCGTTGCGTTGACCAATTTGACCGAATTTATGAGCTGCTGTTTTGGACAAGTGTTGACCTCTCTTGGACTGCGGATTGGGTGAGGATTCATCTCCTTGGCAGGACGCAGATTTGGGCACACAAACCGAGGTGATCTAACCTCTAGTTTGACCAGATTTGACTACCCTAATTGCTGGCTGCAGGTTGACCAGTGTTTGACTAAATTTTTAGACTATTCTAGGTTGATTCATCTTGTTGTTGGAGGTCGAGTTCACTGAGCTTTGACTGAGTTGATTTGGAGGTCAAATCTTATTTGTTTGACCAACGTTGACTTTATTGGTTAACATTTATTGTTGTTGTCATAAAATATCATATTTGTATATTTGTACTATCTCTCTCTCTCTATGCTAAACTATTGAAGAATATAAGAAGAATTGATCAAGGGATTCCCCACATTGGGGTTTGTCCCTCGCTGGTGCCACATCTTTTGTCCTCTTGTCTTGGCTTGTTTTCTACTATTTATGTTTATGTTCTATCTGCATTTTACTATCACGCTGATGTGATTGCTAAACAAGATATTGATATTGGGCTAATTAAGAAATTGAAGTAAATTGCTCTTAAGCATAGAACATACCAAAAATTAACAGTCCTACACTCGATAGCTTACAATTCGATACAAAGTATGCCATCCCTTATACCTTTAGTTAATCATTGTGCTTTGGTGGATCCTATTATGCCTCTGCTAAAGGCCACCTTCATTAGGCTATGGAGTAATAGTAGTAATGTTGGAGATATAGCATTTACCGTGGGTTATATCATCACTATGCAGTTTGTGTTCAAAATTAAAGGGGGTGAATTGTGGTGTAATGCCTTCTCTTTGAGGCCTCCTATTCAGATTCAAGGGGGATGTTGTGAATAAGACCAATCTTGTTTTAACCCAAGAATCCATAAACCCACTCACTCTTGTATCTTGGCTACAACCAACCTATTTGAGCTAGGATACATAAACCCACTCATGGTTGAATTAGTGATGAGTATCCATTACACTCTCATATGTACTTTGACTTCTATCAGTGCTATATTGAGTTGGGTATCTATAAACCATTTGCATTTGCATTCACCATTTGTCTTTGTGGCCTCATCTTTAGTTTAAGGGTTGGCGTTAAAAATGTTGTGATCTTCATATGTGACCATGACCATCTCATATTATGTCATTAATGCATTTGGTGAGGCATTAATTAAGGCTAATGCCTTCATTTACTGTAATACAAATTTCTGATTAAGGTTGGGACAGTCAACCTTGATATGTAGGCTCAATAATCCTCTTGACGATTGCACCCTTTGTATGTGGGGCCATAAGCCCTCTTGGGAGGACACCCTACTTAAGTTGTATATAAATACACAACTCAAACCTCATTTAAATATCACATTTTTCATTCAACTAAGGCTCTCTAATACAAGTGATTTAAGCCTACAAGCACTACATGTTTACCATTCTCTTGTTGTTAGCGCATTTTCACTATAATGTGCATTTGTCATCTCATGTATAGTGCACTCATGCTTGGGTATTTTTTTGCTTTAACATAATTTTGGTTGAACCCTAGCTCACTTCTTTAGTGCTGGTTTTCTCTCATTTTGCTGTAGCTTTTTGGTTGGTGTTTGTGTTCCATTCAAATCCCTCTTTATTACTTGTGATCTCAAAATATAGTCAAATTTTGTGATGTTATTACTTGTTTGATAGCATTTCACTTTCACATTACATTTTATGCGAAATAAAATTTGAAAAAAAGTCAATTATCTTATTTTGTTTTGAATAACAACTATGGAAATCCTAAATGGACTATTAATATCTATCAAAAGCAACATTGTATTTATTATGCAACATTATTTGATCTCTAATGAGCACATTCAATATATTCTGATCACCCCATCAATGAATACATGCAAAAGGAATTGTGAATGAAATAATGTCTCGTAAAAGACATATTTCATACAGTGATAATAAACTCTTTAACAATACTTGTGGGTGGGGCATTAATTCCCCAGACATGCCCTTATTTACAAATATGATCATCAAATCTCACCCACTTGAGCTTTAACATTCATTGCAAAAGAACCTTCTTTATTATATAAGGCTTTGACTTGGAAAGAGTCATTTGTCCAACCTGCAAATTAAAACAGCGACAATGCTTATAAAAGAAAAGTCATTGAGCTAAAAGGATGACCATTACATCTCTTAAAGTGTCATTAAAATTAAGAACACATGAAACGATCGGCTATATTAACACAGATATGTACAATGCTATTTACAAAGGGCTTTGTGACCATTACAAAGTTGGTTGCTATGTTGCACCAAGTATGTAGGATGAGAGGAACAAGTATGGTAGAAGGGATGACGCCAACAAAATATTAAGAAATATAGGATAAATAAATATTTGAATATATAAAAAATTATACTGAATGAAAGGAGATAAACTCACAATGTAATAAAGGTATATGGAATTTAAGTCAATTATCTTATTTTGTTTTGAATAACAATTATAGAAATCCAATAGGCTTGTGTATTATCTAGTATTAGCGAATAGGCTTATGTACAAATAATGTCACTGAAGTCCAAGCCCTTTCTCTCGGTCTGAATAAAGTTGTAAGGCTATCTGTGACGCCAAGAATAAAAGCTTGGAGACACATTTGTAAAGAATGATTTGGTTCACCATTTTGGGTCCTCTAACGTTGTTTGCATATGCAGAGAATTGAATGGTTTACCAAGTAATCTTTTTGTTTTCTGTACAAATGCTCACATGTACTTGAATAAGGTCTTCCTTGAACGTGAAGTGCTTTACAAATATAGGCCAATTATCCCTTATTTAGCAGTAAGATTGACAAATTTTAGATGATGATGAACAAATTTGTTGCTTCTTAAATGATCATACCTTTGATATTGACAATTTCAAAGCTTACTATTTAGACGTGATCCTGCGTCATACAAATAAATTATTGTTACCTTGCAGTCCATGCTTTCAACAAATAATATTTCTTTGCAATCTTCATGGGATAAGGAATTCTGAAAAAGATTTGTAGAAGAGTCGTCTCCCATAGATCTAAGAACTGAACAAGTTAAGGTTGTTTACGTGGGCACCAATGTTTGGTGAAGAAAAGATGAGTATTCTATTTGAAGAATTTATTGACATGTTTGATTGGATATGATGACCCACATGTTTACAACTCAACTATACATCATGACATTACTACAATAAAAGGATGTAGCATCCTGTTTTGCATCCCACATGGTAAGAAAATCACATCAGGATGTATGACCTTTTTCTGTGTTCCATCTTTTGTGTCACCTTGTGTGTCCTTTTGCATCCTTGTTTGCATCCACGTTATGGTTCTTTAATCCTTATGCATCCTGTTTTGCATCTTATTCCATCTATCCATGATGTCCTGATTTGCATCCTAGAATCAATTTTACAAGCCAATGGTTTGGATTTACCTACCAATTGGTATCCTTACTTATGACCCAACACCACCATTTGTGTCCCAATTTGTGTCTTGCACTGTTATTCTTGTCAAGGGCTTTCTAACGAGCTATTGTGCACCTAAATCCAAGATCGTATGTATGACTTATGGTCTCAAGAAGTTGACTATCTCTTTTCCAATTTGATGTACCTAATTCTATGCATTCTAGCTTCTTCATAGTCTTGTCTTTACATTTCTACTGCTTTTTTCCATAAATAGAGGCATCGAACTCTTGTCAGAATTGGGCTTGGATAATGGATGATAGCAGTTCCATACATATTTTCTGAGAGATTGCTTCCTATGTATATATGCATGTATGCCACTTACTTTTGTTCCTCATGTCTGTCACTTAATGTAATATCCTAGGGTAATTTTGACCTTAGGTTTTCTCTTTCTTCAATAAAAGATCACAATAATACACATTTGTAAACAGTGTGTGCACATATACCAAAAATTTCATTAACCAGTTAATGCTTTGGCTAGGTTTTTCAGACACAATCATGAGCAGATTACATAACAGTGGCTTTCATTGGTAAAAGCATGAATATATATAACAATTCTTCAACAATCACGTAACCCTTCAACAATACTGAGACAATAGATCTACTCCATAGTTCACCAATACTGTACCCACAGTCCAATGGTAATTTCACACTAGCCTATTTAATTCTGGGAATTTTTGACGAACGTAACTAGTGCGGTCTTCAAAATTGCATTGGTCAAAAGAAAGAAACAGAATTTTTTATTATTAAAAGAAATTGATTTTTTAAAGCATGGGTTTCATGTTTGGGTCAAAAACTAATAGGTCAAAGCATCCATTGTAGGCTTCTGGGGTTTAAGTCTTGAGTCCTAGTCTTTCTCATCATGTAATAGACCCTTTTTGGGCTTCATCTATCAAAGAAGAAATTTATTTTGATGTAAATCAAGTCATTTAGGCCTCCTCCACCAAATTGGCCTTAAGTTCTACAAGTTGGCCTCAAACTGGAGCTCGAAACAACTATAAATAGGCAGCTACTAGACCTCAATTGGAAACATACACAACAAGTTCGCTCTGTAGTTGTTGGAGAAGAAAAGAGAGTGTGAAATTCTTGGAAGGAGGAGAAAAACCCTAGCAAAGGAGGAGAAGAAACACTAGCAAAGAAGTTTGGTGACCTTTTTCTCTCTCCTTTGACTCACATAGGTAAAATTCTGAAGTCGTTGGAGGGCCGAAGTTGTAGGGCTGTAGTAGGGCTGAAATTCTGACGCTGGGGACTGAAATTCTGACTCGAAGTTGGGTTGAAGCAGTTTTACTAAAGTTGACTTCTAGTGTTTGGTTCATCATCTTGGAAAGGTTGAATTGGTGGAGGAAGGTCATTTGGTCTGGTCTAAGGTCTTGGATTGTCTCAAGTTTGATTTGAATCTACTAGTGGAAGAGTTTGACTGGGTTTCCCCTAAAAAGGGGTTTTAGCCCTAGCTGAGTGCCTATATCTGGTGTCGTTGATTTTCATGTTTTGATTCGATGATTGCTTAATGACAAAAAAAAATTAATAAGACTACAAGAATATCACAAGTAATTATTAACTTAAGATAATCTTTCTACTTTTCTGATTTTCTAACACGGAATCAAAGCAAAGGTAAAGTAGGAAAGAAAAAGGCAGCAGGAAGATCTATTGAAAGGGTCAAAGAAAAGGGATCATATAAGAAGAGGAAGGTCTACTATGAAGACATGACAATGAAGATTGAAAATAAGCAAGAAGGAGCCTCAAATAGGGCATGGAAGAAGAGGATAAATCTCATCCTTGCTAAGCACAAAGTATTGGATTTTATTCTAGGAAAAGTTGTGAAACCAACAAATGATGCAGGAAATGAAGAGTACAGGGAAACAAACATCTTGGCCATGAATCTAATAGTCGATGGAGTAAAAGACAATCTAATCCCCTACATATCCAACATAGATATTGCTCAAGGGATGTATCAAGCTCTCTCCAAACTATTCACCATCAAGAACATTGGAAAAATAATCAATCGCAAGAATGAACTAACAACAATGAAGATGATAGAAGATGATATTGTTTCTTCATATTTTATGAGGATCTCCCAAATAAGAGATAAATTACAATCCATTGATGAAGCTATACCAGAAAAGAAAGTTGTGATTGTTGCACTTTTAGGTCTACCAAAATCACGGAGCTCTTTTGCATTAGGTATTAGTAATTGGAAAGATACACCATCCTTTGAACAAATGTGGAATGCATGCCAGTCAAGAAGCATTCTGCATCTCACTAGTAAATGATAAGAAGGAAGATGAAGAAAACAACGCTTCAAATGCCTAGTCTACTCATCACAAGAAGAAGGGAGGATACAAAAAGTTCAAAGGACCAAGGAAGTGTTGAAAAATGTAACTAGTGCCGGTCGTCATAATTTTACTCAAGTCAAGATGTTATATATTTGTCAAAGTAAATTTTTATTATTATTAAATTGACTTATTCAAGCATGGATTTCATGCTTAGATCAACGGTCATAGGTCGAGCCTCCATTGTAGGCTTCTAGGATTTTTCTATTGAGTCAAAGTCAAAGTTTGATGTAAGAAACCCTTCTTGGGAACATGATAGAAAAATATTTGAGTGTCAAATTAACGTCCTACCTCTCTTCCATCAAGTCAGCCTTGGTCTCCTTGCAAGTCGGACTCAAAATTAATTCTCTGCAAGTGGGCTCATCAAATTACTTATGCCGGATCCACATTACATACAGGAACAACTATATATACCCATATGAACTTGACCCAAATGAGAAGTACAGAAGTTCAGACATATTGCAGAGGACAGTGAAGTTAGATGATGAAGATTATCTACAGGATCAAGGGTCGAGATACTAAGTTATTGCAAGCCAAAATGTGACAAGATTGTAGGACTGAAATGTTAATCAAGGTTGTCATTGATGTCAATATGGCATTGACCGAGATGTCAATATTCTTGAGATGCCTGGTCCCAGATGAACATGTCAGGACTCTTGTTTGACGATACCATCAATGAAGATGTCAAGCCACGAAGATGTCAAACCATTAATGAAGAAGTCCTAAGGAGCCCTTGAACTAACTATAATGTTGCATGTGCCTTGATGATCTAGACCTTAACGCTTGATGACATATGGAGTCATATACTTGATGATGTCATACTCTTTAAAGAATGACCACACTTTGACATAATTGGAAGACTACTTTGGTGTCTTTGACAAATTAATGAAGGCTGCACCATGACGTATTACTGCACTATCATTGAATACATGATGCTATACCTTCAGCATGATGCTGGATACTATCATGATGATATTATTGGTGCAAAACAATGGAGAAGCCATGCTGTCCCAAAACTGTTCCAAATATTCTATGCACAGAAATTTAAGGAAAGTCACAAAGAAAATTAATTTTCACTGCCTTAGAGGCAGCCTCTCAATGTGATTCTTAGACCATCTTTTAGAGCATAATTTTTCCTTTCCAATGAGCTATTACACAACCCGAAAGTCCAAGCGGTTTGAAACTTACGAGTTTTTGAAGTTAATTTATTAAATCTGGACATGGAGTTGACCTGAGCAGCCGACACAAGTCAGCCTCCAAACAGGGACATGTCTTTTCGTTTTTCTGAGCAAAAAACACTATATATAAGGATTTTAGACCTCATTTTAACCATCAAATTTCAGTGAAAAACACAGAATTTGGTGGTCATTTCAGAGATCAAAACACAGGACAGCAAGGAGGTTGTGGAGGACAAGGAATATTTCAGTTTGGGTCTTTTTTGATTGGCTACTTGTGGAGTAATATATTGCAGCTCGGTTACACCTCAGAAATTGTGGATAGGGGCAGGAAGCTTAAAAACTCAACTGTGGACAATTTCCTGAAATAATTCTTGTGACAGCCACCTATTGGAGAAGTTCAAAGGCAACAACCTGTGGTGACTAATATCTTGGACCAGTAAACACGAATTGTTGAAGTTTTTTTGGATTACTCTTACCCCTCCATACCTCGGATCACTGTTTTGACAGTCCTGTAGGAGGCTCGGACTTATTAAAAATTGGAATGGTCACCTACAGTGGCTTGGACTTTGAGACAGAACTGGCAAAAGTTATAAACTTGGACTTGCTGCAGTCTTTGACTTTGTGACAGCCTTTTGAAGGCTTGAGTTCAGACCTGTTGGGTGCCCAAAATTCAGCACAAAACAATTTGAAGGCTGAATTTAGGGGCTCGGGCAGTCAGCATTTTGGAGCTCAGTTCGAATAACATATTGTTGCTTAGTCAAGGCTCGGGCTAGGGCTAGAAGAGGACCTCACCACAGACTTTCAGACCTGTTGTCGCATAGATTGTCACGACAACGCTCAGATCGGGAGCTGTCACCCTGATCCCCGATCTCTCCGTTTAAGCGTGTCTCCTGCGGCTAAGGGGGGTAGACCCAATGGGACAATGGATGACCAACTGTGGACCGGTTGGGTTGGGAGACACGAGGGAAAACAAGCACCTATTTGAATTTATTATGTTAATAGACCAGTGCCTTATGGAGTTAATGATTAAACGATTGTTTATCGAAACCTGCAGAAATATGAAATTTATAATTCCATGATTAACAATCATTTATAAGCAAAATATAAGATATTCAACAAATGCACAATGCCTTAAACGATAACCTAGCAATTAAATTTCTAAAGAATAAATGCTTTAAACAACTACGAAACTTAAATGCTGACCAGATTTCAAATAGTTAATCTCCAGATATAAACATTTTAAGCACATTTAACTTCACCACAACAGAGAAGAGACTTTAGAAAAAGAATTAAGTTTTAATTAGCCTTTTTCAATTATTTTTTTTATTTTTTATTTTATTTTTTTATTAATTTTTTTTTTAAATCTAAATATAAAACAAGACTAAAATCCTAAAGTCTAATAAAAAATGAACTTTTTAACTTTTATGAATTTTTATTATTATTATTTAATTATTTATTTTTTTTTAATGATTTTAAAATTTTTAAACAAAACTAACTAAAATAAAAATCAAGATTAACTAAACTAAAACTAAAAGATAACAAAAAATAAGCTTAATTCTAATCTTAAACCACATAACGAAATGAATTTTTATATATTAACATATTTTACAAAAAAGAACATACGCTAACTAAATCCTAATTTTTTTTTTTTTTTAAAGAAAAACCGAATTGAAAAAATTTAATTTATTTAATTTTATTTTTTTTTTTTTTTTTTTTTTTAATTATATTATTTTTAATTTTTTATTTTTTTATTTTTATTTTTTTTTTTTTTAGTAAGTTTCTTAAAATAAACAGATTACTAAAAAAAAAAAAAAAAAAAAAAAACTAAGAATTAAGCATTTTTCTGTTTTTTTTTTTTAAATTTTCTTATTTACTTTTTTTTTTAAAACTCAAATTAAATAAACAAAATTTAAAATAAATTTAAAATCAATACCTACACGAAAATATTTATTTAAAACTAATCTAATTAAAAAAAAAAAAATCAAAATCTGATCTAATTCTAAAGCTTAAATACATACCATGAAAATCAAATTTTCAAATTTTTTTTTTGAAGTTCTAAATTCAAATTTTAAATAAAACAAAACTAAAATAAATCTAAAACTAAAAACATTACCCTAACTAATGTATATACAATACAAAAAAAAGGAATACGTGAATGCTATCTTAAAAAAAAGAACGCAGAACAAAACTGAACTTAAATTTTACCACGCATAAAAAAAATCGAATTTTTATTGTTTCATGGTGTGTGCAGGTTTGCGGGCTCAAGAAACTGGACGGCAGCAATGAGAGAGCGATTGCAGGTGAGCGAATGCTGGAGCTAAGGAGAAGAACTTGACTGCAGCAACGGATTGAGGAGAAAGCAACAGATTTGCAGCTAAACGAAGTGCACGCAGGTGGCTGGAAATGAACGCAGGTAATAAGGAAGCTGGCGTGAGGAGTAATCTGCGAGGGTCTCTGACTGAAACTGGACGGAGGCAACAAGGAGAGGCATGGAGGAAGTTGTTGCGTGGGGAGGAGCCAAGAAAGAAGTCATGCAGATTCGTTTTACAGGCTGAGAGATAGGGAATGAGGCAGGGACGTAGGGAGGTTTTGGCAGATGGATAACACAGAGTTTTTGCAGGGATAGCAGTGAAGAAAGGTGGAAAACGCTGTAGCAGATTAAGTGGTAGTGTAAGGAAGAAAACGCAACACAAGGAGAGTATTGCAGGTTTGATGGAGAGCTGAGAGAGAAACGATGGACAGATGGGCAAGACAGCAACAGGGTATGGACTACGGGAGAGATGGAAGAATGCAACTGCGTGAAGGCTGAGAAGAGACTGCGTCGAAGAGTGAAGGGTGCGGTCTGACAGAGAAAACTACGTGGAGATTGATGGAAGCTAGGGTTTTAATTTGGAAGAAACGGGACAGGTATGGAAACATCATAATACTAGTTATTGGGAGAAAGCTGGGTGGAGGTGAGGAATCAATCTCGCCGCCTGATTTTTCCTTCAAAAAAAAATTGAAAATTTTTTTGTAGAATAAAACCCCAGGTAGCAGCGGAAAGGTAGATCATAAAACCCTCCAAATTCTTCAGTAAATTTTAAATCACCCCGCATTCAGATTTGAAGTAAATTTTCCTACCAAACCTGAAACCCCAACAGATAGATAGCTTGGAGAAAAACCCTGCGAGAACCGACCTTGAGGCCAAATCTTACCCTCCAGGGCCTAGATTTGGCTTTAGATAACATGCTTTCTTCCAACCTGCAACCTGAAAACAATGAAAACAAACAGCAGGGACCTGAAAATGCAAAAAATAAATGAAACCCTAAAAACTCTAAGAACCAGCGAAATAATTACAGTAATTACAAATTAAACGCTCTAAAATAGCCAGATTTTTCGTTATGCCACATAAATATTTCCAAAATTTTAATTTAATGTGAGATGCTTCAAAAAAACCCTTCATGCATTCATAAAAAATTTCAAATGATAAGCCCGAGATCAAGAACTGGTTGGGCTCTTTCAGAAAACACAACCTGGGAGTTGGCTGGTTCAGCCGAGAACTTCCCCTAACACCCAGTAATCTAAAAAAAAGATTTCCTGCACAGCTTACAATCAACCATTAACATAGAGGGAAAAAACGATAGTGAAATCTAGATCAAATGGAGATACCTGCCATTATATTTCAGAATCTAAACTATCATTCAAACCCTAGAGATCAGACAAGATACTTGTGCCTGAATCAATCTTCATCAAGCTAAAATCAATCGCTGAAAATAAGATTATGCAGAAAGAATAAAAGATCTTACAGCATTTCGAGAAGAGTAACACCAGCAAGATTTCAACCCCAAAGTCTTTCTTTATTGCACAAAAAATGACTACAAGAGAACTTTCCTTAGCACCAGACTCTCAGATCTAACCTGATCTCAAATGACCCCAAGCACCCTATTTAAAGGAAAAATTCCCAACGGCTAGTTCGAGTGATCCATGTCAAAATGATCTCAACCGTCGATGAAGATCAAGATATCTTCTAATCTTATCCGTCGAAATTTTAATAAATTAAAAATTAAAATTTTGCATTTGTTTTCTCAAAATTTCAACTTAATTTTTTTTTTTATTTTATATATTATTTTTTTATTTTTAATTTTTTTGATTATTTTATTATTTTATTATTTTTTTTAATTTTTATTTCTTTATTTATTTTATTTTTATTTATTTTTAATTTTTTTATATTTTTTAATTTTTAAATTATTTATATCTTTTATTTTTTTTATTTTTTTTATTTTTCAATTTTTTAATTTTATTTTAAATTGGATCCTTGAACTTAGCCTTTGGGAAAAATCACGTAGGACCTAGGACTTAGGACTTATGAGGGGATTAAAATGTTTCTTTAACCCTCAAGACCTTACATCATGATTTTTCAATTTTACCATCCCGAAGGGGGAAAACCCCATTTGACATAGACCCTCATAGATCACCCAGTTCTGCGACCAACTATAATCTAGCAGATCAATGCACTAGGATTCCCCTAAGATTCTAATGACAAAATTCATTCCGGCTTTGGGGTTAGGCTGAAGGAAAACTCTGCCGATCATGGATCAGTGAAACAAAAAACCTTCCGGAACATAGATTATCACTAGAAAATTAGGTCCACCTAGGATAAGATTATTTACAATTCACACATGCAGACTGGGTTTACAACATAATATGATAAGGTTGACGATGACTATCGAATGGCACGGACACGTCAATCAAGTGCTACCCTTTTGCGAAGAAAAGGGGGTGTACTGCTAAGGGTAGTTGACACTTAGTGGTCAACAGGACCTAGACACCAGTGAGCTTGTAGAGCAGACCAGTCTTTTGGTTGAATGATTGGAAGTCTGGTGTTTGCATCCATCTTTCACACGAAAAGAAAGCCTGTCACTTGTATCATTTGGATGGGCATGAGGGGACCAGGATGAGCTAGGGAGCCACACCACAACAACCCATACAACTCCAAGAACTTAGAGAGAAAAAGGGGAATTGTTCACATATGCCTCGTGGGACGAGCATGGCCAATATTACCACTCATGTGCTACTGAGTGGGGATGGAGAGAGGATAAAAACCAGCCACCCTACAAATGACACAAGGCCATCATTCAGGCAAGCCTAAAAACACAACTCAATTACCAGCCCACCTTTCACACGAAAGGAAAACCTGTCACTTGTATCGTTTGGACAAGGGAGAGCTGGGCAAACACGCTACACAAATGTGCACAAAGCCCAACCTAGGTCACAACTTAGCATTTTTAGTACAGGCTCGTGTGCCCGGGCCCACACCCACACTCAACAACCAACCCGAATGAGTTCACATGAACACCCTTTCCCGACCCGCCTGAACAAGTTTACATGGACACTGTAGGAATATTGTGGAAGACCTCCTTGAAGATTTGTCCAAAGCACTATTGGAGCAGTGAACTGTACAATGTCTTAACAAAGATACTCCTTAGAAGCCTTTGTTGCAGACCTTGGTTGAAACAATATTGGAGATTGGATTTATTGTGTTTGGACAAGGACTTCTTGATCTATTGAAACACTTGTTGACGATAATCTGAAGCAAGATCAAGCAACTTTGTTGAAGATTGTAGAAAGCAGAATTGTGAAGCACTTGAAGGATCCTTGAAGACTTGGTAAAGCAGCTTGTTGAAAGACATTGTGTGCATACCTATTGAAGATTATTGGAGACAGTCTTGAAGATCGATGATGAAGTCTTCATGAGGTGACGTTGAAGAAATTTTGTTTGGGTAACATGAAGAGAAATGGTGACACCTTCACGTGGAGAAGAAGGTTTTCATTGATGACGTGACATGGAGACTAAGTGAAGGCATTGCTGAAGATTGATAAGGCTCAGTGAAGAAGACATTGGGAGCCGTCAAGTACAACTAAACACATCTTGATGAAGTAAAGCAAGGGTTGGAGCTCAAGAGGTTGGAGCCTCGAAAAAACAAGGTTGGTGCCTTGGATGATAGGGTTGGAGCCCTAGAGGATTGGTGTCCTCAAGAAACAAGGTCGGACCCTGTACCAGAGAAGAGTTGCTGCCCTAGGGGTTGGAGCCTCTAAACGCAAGGTTGGTGCCTTGAGAAGATAGGGTTGGTGCCCTAGAGGTCGGAGCCTCACAAAAGTCCAAGTTGGTGCTTGGCAATAGGTTGGAGCCTGGGAGATTGAAGATTGGTGTCTTCATCTAGGGTTGGAGCCCTATATATATTATACATTGTACATGATTTATTGTAAATAAGAAATTAATGAAAGCACTTATTCTTATTTTTCATTTTGTGTTCTAAATATAAGTGATCTAACTGGTAAAAATAACAATTGAAAAGAAACATCACCCGCCTCTCGGTATTTCCAACATGAAATATGGCATAAAGTACAAGACTAAAGGATAACAAGTCTGCAGAGATTCTATCTATTACAGGGACGAGACGCCTTGAAGAAACTACAAGATCAAAACTTGGACTCATATGTGACAGGACCCTTGTGTGACTACAGTATAGAGGTTCCATATGATGACAGGGCTAAGACTTCATATAAATACCAAGTTAAGGTGACTAATATTGTAGGGTCGAAGTATAAGAAAGCCAAGAATAACTACTTGTCATTAGCATATGAAGAAATGGACCAACATATGTGTGTTGGGCTGACTTGATGGACGAAAGGTTTTCTTGGTCTAGGTGTTGAGAGTCTTGGTTGTCTCATTGTGATTTGAATCTACTGAAGGAAGAGTTATTGATTGGGTTTTCCCCAACCTAGGGGTTTTGCCTTGGTTGTGTGCCTATATTTTGTGTACTCTTTCTCTGTGATCTTCAGGGATTGGCATTAGTCTGAATGATAAGAACATAACAAATTGAAAGAAGACATAATAAGTAAAACATCATAAGATAATGTAATAATAGAAGAAAAATCAAGTTAAATTCATGATGCCCTAGATTTCTCAACGTGGTATCAAAGTTTGGTTCATTTGAAATGAGTGCAAAAAGAAGATCACATTGGCTTAAATATCAAGAAAAGAAAGATATCTACCTAGGACTGAATTACTAAGGGGAAGGAGGACTAAAATCCAGGTACATATGCTAGCTCTCTCCACAGTAACTATACCACAGATCTTAGCATAAATACTAGAGGCAGAGTGTCTTAGAGTGAAGATCTAGATTCTCCATTAGAAGATCTGAGTTTGTGGTGTCATCTCAGAGCGTTGAAATCTAGGAGTGTATGCATTTGAGGAGGGGACCAATTTTATGTTTTGAATATCACATAAAGGGATTATAAGCATATCTTTGTCATCCTGGAAAGGAGTTGAGCCTCCCTCAAGGTTTTGAAGCATAAGTATAAATTGGGAAGGCTAAATATAAGTTGAAGACCTGAGCACATAATGAACTCAAGGTCAATCAAAATTGAGTCCAGTCATCAGCCAAATTTGTATGAAAAGGTATTGCAAGACACTGAACCAAAGGGCATTGTAAGCCTGTTATAAAGTTACAATCACCACAGACTTGGAGGAACAGGAAAAATCAAGTTATGTTATAGTCACTATATTTGAGGAAGAGATCATAATATAAAAGGGAAAGTTACATCAAAGAAAGTTGACTATTAAAGTAAGAAGCACAAGACCTATTTCTATGAAAAGGACAACCAATAAAATCCTATGAAGAAATTGATGTCTTGCTCCCGCATGTGAAAATGGTCATGAAGATACCCCGATCGGGGTGGAGAAAAGGACCAGGCGCAGAGTAATGATGGAGGGCAGAGAATGTTAGCACAAACCTCACTGTTGGGCAATCATTTTAAAGGATGCAAGGAGAGATTACAGGGAAGAGAGGACCTCGAGACAAGGCACCAACTTAATTATGGCAATAAGAGGGAAGGGAAACTGCGGCGAACAGTTGATGGCGGGCAGATGAGGTGGCAATAGAGCAAAGGGAGCAAATGAAGACATCGATGCTAATAAATTCAGGACATGCAAGGTGGCGAAGGTGGTTGAGACCTGGTGTAAAATTCGTGGATCCTATTTCCAAAAAGAGCAAGCGACTATGGCGGAGGGAGGTAGGAAGGTAAGAGTCGACAGTGAAGAGGTTGGCAGAAGGATGAGGAAACCGGGTAAGCAGAGGACTCAGGAGGCTGACAGCATTCAGGGAATGGATAATTATCAAAGGGTTAAAGAGAGCGAGGAAAGGATTAGGAGGAAGGAACAGGAGGGGGCGGAGGATGAAGGAATAAACAGAGAAGGTGAGATGAGGAAAGGGCAGGATGAATGCAGGGGGAGAGGGAGGTTCGAGGTCGGCCAAAGAAGCCTGAGTAATACCCGTGAAAGCCATCCTAGAAGAGGCAAGGGCAGAGGTAGCAGGGGACGAGGAAGAACCAGGCAAGTTGTGAGCAAAGACAATGAAACGCAGTCCCCTAATCAACGGAAAAGAGGGCGCTGAACTATGAATCATATGGCCAGAGATGCTGAGCGCGTGTACAACAACGAAGCCAATGTGGAGATAAGAAGAATTATAGAGAATTTGGAAAAGAACGTCCTGGAGGAGGCCTCTTCCCCTGAGATGGAAGATTGGTGCTCTCTTATGCCGGACCCAGGTAACACCAAGGGTCGCCTCTCCCAGTATAAACAGGCTTTGCATATGTACTGGGTGATGAAGTGTCTGCTAGCCAAAGCAATGGAACAAATTGCGGAAGAAATGACGGAGATTGCGCAAGGGTACCCGAGCCTGAAAGAGGAAATGAAGAGTCTACGTTCCGCGCTTCTGAAACAGGATAGACAACTTGAGGACATCAAAAGTATTCTGAAGCTGATAACCAAGGCGCACCGCGAGGAAGAGGTGAAAATGGAGATCATGGATGATTGATACACTTTGTTGTGTTTTCAATTTTAAATGTTAGGACCATTAGAATTAGTTTCAGCACAGTTTGTGGAATGTAACAGTCATTAAGGATATAACTCTACTTTGTTGGTAGTTTGTTGGTTAAGTTTTACACTGGTTAGTGCATGTTCTCGACCTTTAAGGTGACAAACTCTGACTTTTGGAGGTCCTCCTACCCGGTTTCCCTTCGGGGCGGATGGAGGATTCCTGTGTATGTACATAGTTATTCTGGCTGTTGTTAATAGAAAAGGACCTGCCATAGATTACAAAAAAAAAAAAAAAATGGTCATGAAGATTTCACCAATAGTCAAGCAAGTATTATTTTATTCTATATGTCTCTAACCCCTCACAATATGTCTTCAGTTAAGCAAGGAGAACAATAAATTCTATAGAGAATGAAGGTGTGCAATTCTTGAGGTATGTGACATTGAAGTATCACTTGTTATAAGGTTTAGCACAAAAATGCTTTGGGGTACTTTTATGTTTTTAGGATGGGCTTGAAGATTTTTAATACATATACTCTTGTTTCTAATTCAAGATATCTAGGGCTTGTAAATAGGATAACGTTCTTAGAGAAAATGAAAGTTTGTAATCATCTCAAGGCAATCGAAACCCTAGAGAGACTTTATCTTATTATACATATATATTTTGTTTGTACTTGTCAATAAGTATTGTAGGCTATAAGGTTATAGAAGAAACTTCAAAGGATAGAAGCTTGAAAGAAGTTCTTCAAAATTAATGTCCTACAAGATTTGTTAAGGAACAATTCAAGGCATGTCTTAGAATACAAGGTTCTCTTCATAAAAAAGGTATGCTCATTCTTTTTAAAATTTTCTTTACATTACTAACATTGTTATGTCTAGGTTTTTGAATCGTAAAGATGCACTAAAACAGTGGCTGGTTCGAAACGTCAATGCACTAAAACAACAGATGCAATGAATCCGGAAGATGCAACCACACAGAATGCAAATCGCAGAAGTCTCAAATCCATGATTACTAACATTGTTATGTCTAGGTTTTTGAATCGTAAAGATTCTTATTAGGGTGATTAATCATTAGATTGAATCTACCTTCATTATATTATCATTTGATCATTCACGTGGAACCCTAAAAGGTTCACTACAAAACCCTACCCTAAGGGTGTGTAAATATTAATTATGAAACCCTAGTCTACTGAGGGTTGTTGATGAAATCTAGAAAACCTATTCATTTTATGTTTAGGGTTTTGGTATTGTTATGATAGAAACCCTAGCCCTTTAGGGTTTGTTTTCAATGTCTAAGTTATGCATTGAAACCCTATAACTTTAGGGTTTGGTAAATTAGGGTTTATAAGCAAAACGCTGATAAAAGGAGATCCTAGGAATGAAACCCTAGGAATTGTTGATTTGTGGTAGCATCAAATGTGTTCTAGCCATGACAATTGGTGGATAGGCTAAAGCACATGAGATCTCCAAGACCCAAAAATGGTTTGGGCAGATTCTAACAGGTTTGGAAGATATTAAAATAAATAATATTTTTAATGGAGTTCCTAAGTCTAAACTTAGGAAAAATAAAATATTAATGGGTATTAGTATAAAATTGGGTTAGAAGGTTCCAAAAGTCATGGATCAAGCCAAATCTAATCTTAGCTGTTGATTAGAGATTCAATCTCGGCCGTTGATGGACCAACAAGAAAAGTATAAGAAGAGGCTTGAGGGTCAGTTGGAGAATACACCAGAGTGATCAATCATTCATTTTGCTAGAGCGGGGTTGCTAAGAAAAAGTGAATCAGTGATCAACAGCGAGGGGTAGTGAATACAATGCAGAGAGGTAGAGTTAGTACGAGAGAGACAACGCAGAGCCTGGAGAGGTTGACGCAGAGGCAATTGGGTGCTACATGGAGGCAACTGGGAGTTGCGCAGAGCCAGAAGAGGCCAGCGTAGGTGACGCAGAGGGTCTAAGGGCTGAAGCAGAAGCTTCAGTAGCTGCGCAGAGGCTAGCAGAGTTGATGTAGGGCCAAGAGGCAGTGCTAGGAGGATTTTTGTGGGGCATACTGGGTGCTGGTGAGCTAGATAGGGTGACACAGTCCCTATCAGAGTGACACTGAGTAAGCTGCAATTGTTGTTGTGGGATCGTTCATCCGGTGATTAATCAGTTGGAATATCTGTCTCCAAGGAGAGGTACTACTACCAAGGGCATTCTTTGTTGGGTGAACCATTTCTGGCACCCTAGTTGTATTCTGAAAACTGCATAATAATAAAACCCTCTGAATAGCTGCATCGGTTTTCCCGCATTGGGTTTTTCTGGGGACATTCGTCCAAAAATAACGGTGTCACTTGTGTGCTTGTTTTCTTTCAGTTGATGATCTGTAGATGTTGTGACTGTATTGTGTTTATTTCGGTATTTAAAATGTTTTAAATAACTTGTTTAGAATTTACAAGTAGAAGAAATAAACCAACAGAATACAGATTAATTTTCTAACGGATAGACTTAAAAAATTCAACATGGTATCAGAGCATGGTTGCAGATCACAGGAAAACTTAAGGCATCAGCCGAGCAGAGCATTTGTAGCAGATTCAGTTGTCTCGAGTGATAGAGTTGATCCTTGTAGAAGGCGACAAAGGAAGGAGTGACGCAGGGGGATTGCGTCATCATTTTGGGTCAGATAAAGGCAGTGTAGAGGCTAAGGGAGGCAAAATCAGGCTCATGCAGAGCCACGCAGAGGCCAGGAGGGTTGACGTAGTTGGCTGGGGGAGCTGATTTGCCGGTGTCGGCACTGCTCAGAGCCAAGTGGCTCAATCCTTCAGTTGTTGGGGCATAGGAGGTTGTGGGTAATTTGTGGAGCAAAGCTGGTGGGGTACTATGGTCAGAACAGTACCTAATAGGGAAAGACCAAGGTGGAGGGAGTTGCTGCCAAGACAGATTTCTAGCCAAGGAATCCAGATCGGTGGTGCAGTTGCACAAATGATCAAAGTGGATCAACTCGACGTTGGCAGAAGGATTTCCAAGAAGGAAATCGGGACTTAGCGGGAGTCCAGAGGAGAACTTCCAGACGGGAAGTAGAGAAACTTAGGAGGAGTCGAACCGCAAACTTCCAAGAGGGAAGTAGAGAGACTCGAAGGAGTCGACAGAAGAGAAGCGAGATGGTTGTGAATGGGCTGAGAGATCAGGATAGGTTGGATGAAGCGTCCAACTTTGTGGTTTGGAAGGCCAGGATCTTGTCCATTCTAGATAGACATCGCATTAAGGGCTTCGTCTCAAGAGTGCTAACTATCCCAGTTGACCCGGTAGTGAATGAAAGGTACGAGGAGGCAATAGCTAAGGCTAAGTGCATCATCCTTGATGGGGTCAAGGATCATGTGGTACCACATATTGCCAAGAAGGAAACGACAAAGGAGATGTGGTATGCCTTGAAGACATTGTACCAGCATACTTCAGTGCAAAGGAAGATGCTCCTAGAGAATCATCTAAGGGCATACCAGATGCAGAAGGGAGAGCAGATAGATGTCTTCCTCGATTGGTTGAAAGAGATCCATGACCTGCGAACTTCCATAAGGTCAACCCTAGATGAGGAATTAATGGTGAGGACCACACTAAACGCAGTTTCCGAGGATTGGGAGGTATTTGTCTAGAGAAATTGGGTAGGACGAGTCTTCTGGATTGGGAAGAACTGTGGGCAGCTCTTCGTCAAGAAGAGATAAGACAGCTAACCAAGGCAATCTGTAGCAGCAAAGGGGTCAGAATCAAGAAGGAGAAAGAAAAGGATGCATCTCTAGCATCTGCGGGAAAGTAGGAGAAGAGGAAGAAGGACCTCTCCAAGGTCAAGTGCTTCCATTGTGGAGAACTGGGTCATTTTGTGAACCAGTGTCCTAGGAAGAAGAGTAAGGAGAGGCTTCTGACTCGAAGGCAGCGCTAGTGAAGGCAGAGAAAGAAGTCAAGGAGGATGACCATTGTGCCATGAGTGCTCACGTGCCACTTGAGAAGTGGGGAGACATCGAGCTATAGTTAGGAGGACTACAGGGGATGAGGCGCAAGATCCTCAAGGTACCCAACCTCTTGGATTATACCTTGCTATGGGAGCCTCGAAGAGGAGTAGTAGGAATAGCGGATGTCAGTAGAAAGGGATGCAGATGGAGCGGTAGAGAGTGCTACAGTGCAAGAGTCCCAGGACAGCGCGAGGCTAGCATGCTGCAACAGTGTGAGAGGCATAGGAGTGTTGCGCTAGTGCAGGATGGCACAGAGAGGTGTGCACCAGTGTGAGATGCAAGAAGTTGTTGTAGCAGCGCAAAGATCAGTAGAGGGAGCACTTGTTAGCAGCGAAGAGAACTTCAACATCGGAAGTGTTTCTACCCTGACAAGGATGTCAGAAGTTGGGTGGATCAGTTACTTATTTCTCAGAAACTTAGTTGCAGTGCAGTAGCAATATGTAGTAGCACGATGCAGCAAGATGAGAGGTGGATGCAGTGCAGATGCAGTGCTGGGAGTATGGACCAGTAGCAGCATGGATGCAGAGGAAGCTACTATACGGATGTAGCAGTGGCAGTGGTAGGGCCATGGGTAGCAGTACAGGATGCAACAGTGCAGGGGATGTTGGGTGAGGAGGCCTAGCATTAGCACAGGGACCGGTGCCGGATAATCAGGGTGATGCTCAGTGTGGAGTATTACTAGAGCACAATCCTCGCTAAGAGGGAGTGTTGATTTGGGGTAGCATCGGATGTGCTCTAGCCATGATAATTGGTGGAGAGGTTAAAGCACATAAGATCTCCAAGACCTAGAAATGGTTTGGGCAAATTCTAACCGGTTTGGGAGATATTAAAATAATTAATATTTTTAATGGAGTTCCTAAGTCTAAACTTCGAAAATTAAAATATTAATGGGTATTAATATAAAACTAGGTTAAAAGGTTCTAAAAGTCATGGATCAAGCCAAATCTAATATTAGCCATTGATTAGAGATTTAATTTCAGTCGTTGATGGACCAACGAGAAAAGTATAAGAAGAGGCTTGAGGGTCAATTCGAGAATACACCAAAGTGATTAGTCATTCATTTTGTTAGAACGGGGTTGCTAAGCAAAAGTGAATCAATGATCAGCAGCAAGTGGCAGTGAATACATTGTAGAGAGGTAGAGTTAGTACCAGAGAGAGCGCAAAGCCTGGAGAGGTTGACGCAAATACAATTGGGTGCTACACAGAGGCAGCTAGGAGCTGCGCAAAGCCAGAAGAGGCCAACGTGGGTGGCGCAGAGGGTCTAAGGGCTGAAGAAGAAGCTTCAGTAGCTGCAGAGAGGTTAGCAGAGTTGACGCAAGGCCAAGAGGCAGCACTAGGAGGATTTTCATGTGGAAAACTAGGTGATGGTGAGCCGGATAGGGTGACGCAGTCCCTATCAAAGTGACACATAGCAGTCGAAGCTGCAATTGTTGTTGTGGGATCGTTCATCCAGTGATTAATCAGCTGGATATTTGTCTCCGAGGAGAGGTACTACTACCGAGGGCATTCTCTATTGGGTGAACCATTTCCGGCACCCTAGTTGTATTCTGAAAACTACATAATAATAAAACCCTTTGAATAGTTGCACCGGTTTTCCCGCATTGGGTTTTTCCAGGGACATTTGTCCAAAAATAACGATGTCACTTGTGAGCTTGTTTTCTTTCAGTTGATGATTTGTAGATTTTGTGACTATATTGTGTTTATTTCGGTATTTAAAATGTTTGAAATAACTCGTTCAAAATTTACAAGTAGAAGAAATAAACCAACAAAATATAGATTAATTTTCTAACGGATAGACTTAGAAAATTCAAGAGGAATGTATGCTTCCGCCGAATCAAGACCCTGACTTGATTGAGATTGTTGTGTATCCAACTTTAATATAATAATATATGTTTCTGGGTTTACCTAAGTATCGATATAAGTTTCAATGATAGATATACATATGCTAGGAGGATAACTTGATTATCAATATATCTAGGGTTTATAACAAAAACAAAGTCTATCTTGAGAGTATATTATCTAAGGCTTTGAAGTCTAGAGTTTATGACAAAACCCTAGCAAGTTTTTAAAGTCTAAAGTATAAAAAGATGTAATCTTTGATGATTATGAACCTAACTAGGTTTAGATATCTAATGTCTAAAGTGTCAATGTTTTGATGACTTGATTTTGATATAGTTAATGTCATGCTTTGTATATTTTCTTTTGGTTGTACTTGCTATTAAAGTTTTGCAGGTACATGATCTCCAAGATGATGAAGGAAGCTATATATCAAGATAACCTTGATGTTGTAAGAATGAATGAAGCTTGGAAAGGATGAAGTTTCTCCGATGTTATGAAGTTGTTGATCTCCCTAAGTTGAGAGGGAGCTTGGATAGAAGAAAGAATATATCTCCCCAGTTAAGAGGGAGGGAATATTATGTTAGTGAATTCCTTAAAGTAAGAATGAAGCCAAATGAATGAAAGTAGTATTAATAAACATTCGTGAAGTTGCAAACAAAAGACTTGAGGAAATCTAAAGATGTATTTGGTGTTGGTGAAGAAATGAAAAAAGAAGAAAGCTTCCGACAAATTGTATATGGATAACTTGATGATAGTAGCATCAAAGGTCCTCGAAGGTTTGTGTTTACGTATATTTGAAAGTTTATTATAGATTGGGGTTGTGTTTGTACAGGTAAATCTCTCCATAAAAAGGTTGAACATTCTGAAAGTATGCTTGGACAAATGGATATATCTAGTTTGATAGGGAACGTTGAAGCATCTAATGGTGGATGCTTGGGAGGACATTTGGCCAGCCTATGTGTTGATGTCTAGATCTCAAAGAGGGAGGGTGTTGTTGGTCATGGAGCTTTGACCTTGGATAGAACCTAGATCTTTGGGTTGATGGTTAGCAAGTAAGCTTGATGGCACCTAGAGTGGCTGAAAGCTTGAGTCCATCTTAGTCCAACCCGGATAGATTACCTTGGTCAAGTATCTAGTCTGCAGCACTGAGTGTGCGAGAACTCTTCGTAGTTCATTTCGAGATATTCCATGTACCTCTATTATATATAATTATATATATTATATTTTATATATATATATATATGATATATATATAATTATGAATATCTCCCTAGTTAAGAGGGAGTGTTGAAAAATGTAACTAGTGTCGGTCTTCATAATTGTACTCTAGTCAAGATGTAATATATTTGTCAAAAGAAATTTTTATTATTATTAAATTGACTTATTCAAGCATGGATTTCATGCTTGGGTCAATGATCATAGGTCAAGCCTCCATTGTAGGATTCTAGGACTTTTCTGCTGAGTCAAAGTCAAAGTTTATGTAAGAAACCCTTCTTGGGAACATGATAGAACATATTTGAGTGTCAAATTAAAGTCCTACCTCTCCTCCATCAAGTCATCCTTGGTCTCCTTGCAAGTCGACCTCAAAGATTAATTCTCTGCAAGTCGGCTCATCAAATTACTTATGTCGACTCCATATTACAGACAGAAACAACTATATATACCCACTCGACCTAAATGAC
The DNA here is from genome assembly GCA_000404065.3 of Pinus taeda. Classification (NCBI taxonomy): domain Eukaryota; kingdom Viridiplantae; phylum Streptophyta; class Pinopsida; order Pinales; family Pinaceae; genus Pinus; species Pinus taeda. The sequence continues at coordinate 204,580 of APFE031667885.1, forward strand.
AAGTACAAAAGTTCAGACATATTGTAGAGGAAAACGAAGTTAGATGATGTGGATTATCTACAAGATCAAGGGACGAGATACTAAGTTATTGTAGGCCGAAATGTGACAAGATTGCAAGAATGAAATATGGCATGAAGTACTAAAGGATAACAAGACTGCAGAGATTCTATCTATTATAGGGACGAGACTCCTTGAAGAAACTACAGGACTGAAGTATAAGAAAGCCAAGGAAAACTACTTGTCATTAGCATATGAAAAAATGGACCAACAGATGTGTGTTGGGCAGACTTGATGGACAAAAGGTTTACTTGGTCTAGGTGTCAAGAGTCTTTGTTGTCTCACAGTGATTTGAATCTACTGAAGGAAGAGTTCTTCACTAGGTTGTCCCCTACCTAGAGGTTTTGCCCTGGCCGTGTGCCTATATCTTGTGTTCCCTTTCTTTGTGATCTTCATGGATTGGCATTAGTCTGAATGATAAGAACATAACAAATTGAAAGAAGACATAATAAGTAAAGCATCATAAGATAATGTCATAATAGAAGAGAAATCAAGTTAAATTCATGATGCCCTAGATTTCTCAACAGGACGAAGATTGATCTATCAAAGATTGGATTCTACAATTGTCATAAGATGGGACATTACAAGATTCAATGTCCTAAAAATCCAGAGAATAAAAAGAGAGAAAGGGAACATGCAAATATTGTTAATAAATCTCCACCAGAGAAGAACAAGGCTGAAGAATATGAAGTCAAAGATTTATTTTCTAGAGTCTTTTAGGAATGTTATTCCTTACATATCCTTCTACTTTTAGTTTTGCAATGTTTTCTTTTATGTTTTGATTTCTAGATCCAATATATCTTGTGAGAACCTTTTGAATTGTTTTGACGAGCCTTCACCATTTTACCAAAAGATAGGTATATTATCCTTTGTTTTCTCTTTCATGTTTGATTTCCTCTATACACCTAGATTTATTTGTATTATATACTCATAATCCTTTCCTTGTATTTTCCTTAGAAGAAAAGTTTGTAGGAATGCATAAGGATTATGGAGGAACCTTCAAAGAAAGACTTGTATCATAAAAGTAAGCATGTTGCTGAAGAAACTCTACAAGGCTCATTAAAGAACAACTCAAGATAAGCTCAAGATAAGTTTGATTTGATTTAACTTGTTGCAGAAGAAGGTATGAATATTCTTCATTTTGAAATTTGCTTCATATTACTAACTCTCTCATGTCCAGGGGTTTGAATCATAAAGATTCTTGTTAGGGTGATTAATCACTAGATTGAATCTACCATTATCATTCTATCTCTTGTCATTTTGTTTTGATAAAACCCTAACCTTAGGGTTCACTATAAAACCCTAGCCTTTTGATGCTTAGGGTATACTAATGATGAAATGCTAATCTTCTTAGGGATTATTGATAAAGTTTAGATCTCTTGCTGAAATCGTACTCTCTTAAATGTTTAGGTATGTATGGTAAAACCCTAGTCATTTAGGGTTTGTTGTTGATGTCTAGAAACCCTAGTTTTTCTTAGTGTTTGGTATACTAGGAATTATAATTAAACCCTTGTAATAGTCAACATCAAATCCTAGAAATGGATCTCTGGGTATATGTGCTTCCATATAATTGAAACCCTAGCTGGGTCAAAATTGTTGTATATCTAATTTTGGAGTTTGATGTTTGTATCCAGGGTTTACGATAAAACCCTAGTATGACATTGATAAAAGTCTCTAGGAAATGGAACCCTAGAAAGAAAATGTGGATATGATGGTTGTTATTCATGATTTAGTTTTTTTGGAATTCAGGGTTTGTAATAGAAACCTAGTAGTTGATTTTCTAGGGCATGATAATGAAACTCTAGAAGTATAGATATTTTCGATTATTGATATGATTTAGTTTTGATGATGAATCCTAGGGTCTGTGATGAAACCCTAGTAAATGTTGCTACAATAAGACTAATGATGAATTTCTTGATTGATAAAACCTAACTAGGTTTAGGTCTTGAATGTCTAAAACCTGATTTATTATGCTCCTATTATAATGACATGCTTCATGTTTTTGTACATATACATTTTTGTTTAGGTGTACTTGTTGGTAAGGTTTACAGGTACATAGTCTTCAATATAATGAAGATGCTTACCCCATATTCGATAATAATTTGGTGTGGAGTATATGGTAAGAGGGAGTTGTGAGAACTTTGATGACATGACCATATTACCATGTGAAGGAATGATGAAGTTTTGAAAGTTCTAAATTCTCTGATGAATTGTTGTTACAAAAGGAAGAGCATGTATGACTAGAAGAATAAGATAGTTGATGGACTTGGAAAGTGTATATTTCAAGAAAACAGACTTAGCCGGATTCAAAGAAATTCCATACTCTCTACATCTATCAAAAACTTGCCGAAGATGACATACATGACTAATAACATCCTTAGAAAAGATAGTAAGATCATCTTGGTAAATTTCAATAAATTTCCCAACTAAACCCTTGAAGGCATAATCCATGAAATGTAGCCCCAACGTTGGTTAATCCAAACGGCATTCTAATGTATTCGAAAGTACCCCATGGTGTGGTGAATGTGGTTTTGTGACGATCTTCCTTCTTAACCCATACCTGATTATACCCAGAAAAACCATCTAGCAATCACATCATTCCAGAGCTGGTTACTCTTTGCAACAGAGTCTCCATGTTTGGCAAAGGGTAATTATTATTTTACATGCTAAATTAAGGTTTCAAAAGTCGACACAAAGCCTTCTCACACCGTTCTTTTTCCTAACAATCATCAATTTGGAACACCATGTTGAATGCCTTGTTTGAGCGATACCTCCTGTTGCAAGCATCTTTGAAAGCTCTTTTTGAACTAAAGGGGCTAACTTAGGATTAATCTGCCTAAGATTTTGGCAAAAGGGTTTAGCATTTTCATCTTTTAAGGGGATAATATGTTCCATGACATCTTCCCTATAGCCTTTCAATTTATCATAAGAAAAAGCTAAAATATCTCGATATTCATGAAGTAAATTGATTAATTTTTTTCTTTCTTCAACACTAGTACCTTTACCAATTTTAACAATCTTTGGGTTCACATGAGTACCAATGTTTATCTCAAGGTATTCGCCTAGATCCATTTTATTTTCCTCTCTCAACTTTGTGGCATCATGACGATCAAAGTGTTGCTCTAAAGCAACCACATTCCTAGGAGTAGGATTTATGATATGCTCATGATTACCGGGTCCATCATCCTCAGAATCTATCCGAAAATCTTCAAACTCATCCAGACTATCAAGAAAACGAATCACTTATTTTTCATCATTAAAGACTTGCCAATTGTCTGAGTTATCTGGAACAGATGGTCTAAATATAACTTCCATTTTGATCTTATCCTTAATTAGCTCATTAGATAACTAGAAGGTAGTAGCAGCTACGGCAAGTTCATCCACCAAACTATTATGCTCTCTTGGGATAGCTTCAAGGTCAAGGGCATCAAAGTGTTCCATAGTATCCCACATAGCATTTTGATAATTCCTTAATCTTTGATTTTTACATGTAAACTTATTTTTAAGCTACATGATAATTAAATTAGAATCCCCCTTAATGCTAAGCAACTTAATTCTCAAAGATTTTGCCAATTCAAGACCCAACAGTAAAGACTCATATTCAGCGACATTGTTGGTTGCTTCAAACTCCAATTGATAGGCAAACTTGAAAATGTGACCAAGAGGAGATTTAAGCACTATTCCTGCACCTTTACCATGCCTAGACGATGCACCATCAAAATACATGTACCAAACTTTATCAATGAGATCCTTAATCTTATCATCAGGAGGGATTATGAAATTAGACATGATAGCGCAATTCCCAATGTCATATTGTTCTTTAATTATCTCGTTGTGAGGTCTCTTAGGATCTTCAACATGGAATTTTCTTTCGGGCTCTCTATTAAGTCTCACAAAACCATCACCTCTAGGAGAAGGAATCATAGCATATGGCCAATTCATTTGAATACTTCCTCCTAGATCAGAGACCCATTTTCTGGATAAAAGCATACCCCAAGCATCAGGCACATCAACAACAACAATGTCCATAACAATCATGATGTCCGGGTAAACTGATAAATAAACCTGTAAATCTTGATCAAACCATGAACTTCAATCTTCTTAGAATCCATGGCACATATATTGTAGTAGGGTCTAGAAACTCTTAAATTAAGTTGTTCCATGACCCTCTTCGTCATGACACAAGCTGATGCACCAGAATCCAACATGCAATTATTCAATTTATATCCATTAACCAACAAGATGATAAAGAAAGGTTGGTGATCTTTGTTATCCGAACCTAAACTTTGCAAATATATGGGAGCATCGTGATAATCAACTTCCAAGGTCTTCTGTTGAGAAATATTTACTTGAGGCCCTTGAATAGCTTTTAGTAACTTATCTCTTTGGGAGGGGATTTTCGCAATCTTGGAGATAGGAACCCAGATTTTCGCATTGTTAAACCAACTTCCCAAATCGACATCTAATCCAGAGTTTAAACTAGGGTTAAAAGTACGAGGGGGAATTTGATTCTTGCTCTGATCTTTATCCCTTCTCTGATAGGTTAAACCTTTATCTCTAGCAATTTCCCTGATTTGCTTTGGAGAGGGTTTTTCGCCATATAACTTAGCCAAAATGTCACCTTCATTTTCAAGGTTATTTATACTAAAAGCTGACGAGGGATTCATAATGTTACGACTATTTTCCTTAACCTCCATTCAATCGTCCATAAACAAAGGAAACTCATTACCCACTACATTTATTTGATCACCCGCCCCAAATATTCCATTATCTAAAATTCTTCTAATGATGGGACAAGTAGCCTCTTCATGAAGAGCATCACAAACCCGACAGTAAGACGGAGCATTATCGACCAAATTAGTAAGCGGATTAGGAGGTCTCTGCTCACTAGATTGGCCCTTCTTTTGCCAATTGTTATTACTGTTATTATTATTTCTAGGTTGGAAATTTTGCGTTTTCGCTTTTTTTCATTTGGACCAACCTATTCTGCAAAGTAGATATCTCCTTAGTATGATTAATTTCCATGCTTTCAATCTTCTGGAGCGATTTCTGAACCAGCTGACTATCAGGTTCTTGAACCGCTTTTCCTTTAGGTTCTTTTGGTTTCGTAGTAGCCCTATCGAAACCTGGGATCTCAGACTTCCCAGATGTCGCCTTGTCCTTTTCAAGTTCTACTGCTAAGGCTTGGCAATCCCTATAATCATTAAGTTTAGCACGTCTCAACTCATAGGAAGGCTCAAGGCTAAAGGCGTCAATATAAAAATCTCGAAGAGATTTGTCGGTAGGTTTATAATCATGAGGTAACTCTTTAATAATATCATTAAACCTTTTATTAAATTCTTCAGCAATTTCATTCTCTCTCTTTTTGATTATGCTAATAGCTTTCACGAGGTGTCTTCCTTCTCTCTTATCTCCATACTTTTCCTCAAAGGCATTAACAATCGATTGCAAGGAATCAAATGAATTTTGAGGCTTTTCCGTAAACCAATCTAAAGCATCACCCTCCAAGGTCAGAAGAAAAAGGGTCATTTTAACATCTTCATGATTAAAATCAGCAGTCCTTGCGTACTTGCCAAGCCATGAACTAAAAGCTTTCAAACGTGAATTAGCACTAATTGCGTTATCTCCCTGAAAGATAGGCAATTTATCCATTCCATGCTTTGGAATATCATTGGGATAACCTTGAATGTTAGCAAAGTTACACGAGGCGAATATGTCCATGATGTGCTCAATCGGGCTAGTAAAGAGCAAGCGAATATCAGAGAGGGCTTCTTGTCCGAGGTTAAAAAGAAATGTACGAGAAGAGGGTTTGTGTAATCGTACTCTGAGAGCCCTTTCAGGATCAGAAGCAGGATTGCACAAACTGCTTGAATGTCTTCTAGTATACACTCTTGCAAATGATATATGAAGAGGAGTCACCACCCGGACAGAGAATATAACACAGAAAAACTCGAAAGGAGAGAGCTAAGGACGAGAGGAAAGAAACGAGACGAATGTCGAAGGAACCAAGGACAGAAAAAAAATCTATCCCCTGCAATGGCGCCAAAAAACATTGTGGCACAGAGTGTCTAAGCACCGCAACGACACTCAAAACAGGGGTTGTCACCCTGATCCCCGATCTCTCCATTTAAGCCATCTCCCTAGGCTAAGGGGGGTAGACCCTTTGGGATAAAAGAAGACCAACTGGCAGTCAATTGGCTCGGGAGACACAGCGAGGAAAATAAGCACTTGATTGATTAAAACTTGATTAGATCTTGTTATGCTTAGTACCAGTGCCTTATGGAGTTAATGATTAAATAATTGTTTATCAACTGTGCAAAGAATTTGTAATTCCAAGATTAACAATCATTTACCATCAAATAACCCAAGAAATGCAAGATATTCAATAAATGCATAGTGCTTTAACAATGTTCCAGCAATTAAACTTCAAAAAATCAAATGCTTTAAATGACCATAAAATTTAAATGTTGACCAACTCACAAAATAATTCACCACTTTTCAATAGTTAATCTTTAAATAAGCATTTAAGCATATTTAACTATAGAGAAGTGGAACATAGATATAACAAAAGACACAAAAATGGATTTTCAATTTTTTAATTAATCTTTTCAAAAAAAAAATAATTTTTATATATTTTTATTTTTTTGATAAAAATTCTAAGTTTAAAATAAAACAAAGCTAAAGTCTAAAAATCTAACATATAAAACAAAATTCTAAATAAAATCCTAAGGACTAATTTTTTATGTTTTTGGGTTTTTTTTTCTTATCTTTTTTATATTTTTATCAAAATTTAAACAAAATTAAACTAAAAATAAATCTAAAGAAAATGAAACCAAAAACATTAAAACTCAAACCTTTTTATGATTTTTTTTTTTTTTTTGAAGGAAAATGAAAATTGAATATATTTAATATTAAAACTAAAAAGCTAAGCTAAAACAAAATGAAAGAACTAACACCTGATCTATAACAAAAATGAAAATCTATTAAATCTAAATCCTAACTAAATGAAACATAGATTTAAATCTAAAAATAGAATAAAAATCTAAACTAGCCTAAAACTAAAATAATCTAAAGCCAAACCTGAATAAAGAAAAATCTAAATTAACTATGCTAACACTAAATCCTAACTATACAAAACTTAAATAAAATCTAAGAAAAAATCAAACTATAACCAAAATAAAATAAATCAAACCTAAATCTAAACTTGCCAACATTTAAACTTACCATACGTATCACCTAATCCGTATACAAAAAAAAATCAAATTTGCTTTGTTTGTTGCTAATATAGGTCTACAGATGAAGAAAGGTCGATGGAGGGAGGGACCGTGAGGGAGCTTTGGCGAGGACACTGCGCGGATGAAGCCGATGGTGTTCACTGGAAAATGCAACAGAGAAGCAGCACGTAGGTGAGCAGCTCGTATGGTAGACAGAAGGAGAAAAGAGTTGCAGGTAAAGAGAAGACAACGGAGGAGGGTAAAAGAGCAGCACGCTGGTTATGGCAGTATTGAAGTTGCGGACAAAATAAAAATTCCAAGTGTATTGTGTGTGTGCAAGTGCGGCAATGGAGAGAAGGGATGTGTGGAAGGATGCAGCTACAGGTATGCTGACAGTGTGTGAAGGGAACCATAGGCGCAGGTCGAATGCTTGAGCGTTTTGGATAGCAGTAAATGGCCAGCAGATGGAGGGTAATGCCACATGGTAAAGGATAAGGGGAGCACGATGAAGGGAATCACGTAGGAGGTTGGGCAAATGGAGTGCTATAGCAGCGTGAGAAAGCTGAGGATTTGCTTGCAGGTGGAGGAGGCAGCTCAACGGAGGTAAAGGAATTAGTCTGCGGGTTGAGTGCTGAGACAGAACAATCAATGGATGGGACAGCGTGGAGAGGGGCCTGAAAGAAAGATTTGCGAATGATATGTGACGACTGCAGATTGGATAGAGGGAAACTCGATGGCAGCAGCAAGATAATACGTAGGTTAGGGAAAGGATATGGCTTGGATGACCTTGAACTTCTTCTGGAACCTTAGAATTTTTAACTCCCTTTGCTTCTGATGAAAACCCTGCAATAAGTTTCCAGATTTGAAAGTGACTTGAAGTTGAAACCCTCGGATAGCAAAACAATGCCCCTCTAAAAAGTGGTTGTGAGGCCAGATCTTACCCCCCAGGGCCTAGATCTGGCTTCCAACGAGAAATCTCTCCCTCAAATCAGCGACCTGCAAAAACGGAAAACCTAGAGGCAAAATATGCAAGGAAAAAAACCCTAAATTTAACTAAATAATTACAGTATTCACAAACTAACGACTCTAAGCAACGAGATTTATCAATAATCCACAAAAATATTCTCAGAATTTTAGATTAACTATGAGATGCTTCAGAAAACCCCTCATGTATTCACAAGAAAAATTTAAATGATAAACCCCGGATCGAAACTCGCTGGGCTCTTCAAAAAAAGTGTTTCTCAGGAGTTGGTTGATTCAGCCAAGAACTTCCCCAAACACCCATTGACCTTCAAAATCTAGATTTTCCTACACAGCTTACATCAACCATCAACAAAGAGGGAGAAAATAATACTAAATCCAAATCTAATGGAGATACTTGCCATCACATTCAAAAATTCCACTACCATTCAAACCTTAGTGACTAAACAAGAAACCTGTGTTTAAAATCACTCTTCATCAAGCTGTTATCAATGGCTAAAAATAAAATCATGCACAAAAATAAAACATCTTACAGCATTTCCAGAAGAGTAACACCAGCAAAATTTCAACCCCAAAGTCTTTCTTTATTGCACATGAAAAATGACTACAAGAGAGCTTCCTTTAGCACAAGACTCACAAATCAAATCCTCTCAAATGATCCCCTAACACCCTATTTAAAGGAAAATTTCCCAACGGCTAGTTTGAGTGATCCATGCCAAACTAATCTCGACCGTCAATGAGGATCAAAATCCCTTTCAATCTCATCTGTCGAAATTTTAAATGCATTTTAATATATTAAAAATTAAAATTTTGCATTTATTTTCTCAAAACTTTGACTTATTATTATTTTATTATTTTTTTTTTTTTTTTTTTATTTAATTTATTTTTTTTTTATTTTTTTATTTTATTTTTATTATTATTATTATTTTGTTTTTTTAATTTTATTATTATTTTTATTTTTTATTATTTTTATTGGACCCTCGAACTTAGCCTTTGGAAAAATCACCTAGGACCTAGGCCTTATGAGGGGATAAAACATTTTTTAACCCTCAAAACACATTACATCATGACCTTTACAATTTTACATCTCAAGAGGGAAAACCCATTTGACATAGACCCTCATAGACCACCCAGTTCTGCGACACAAATACAATCTAGCAGATCAAGAAATTTGTAATAACCTAACCAAATAGTTAGGATTATTTCCAAATTACTTTTACATAGACTCGAAGCACACTAAGATTCCCTTAAGATTCTAATGACAAAATCCATTCCGGCTTTGGAGTTAGGCTAAAGGAAAACTCTACCGACCATGGGTCGGTGAGACAAAAAACCTTCCGGAACATAGATCATCACTAGAAGACTAGGTTTACCTAGGCAAATACATACATGACACAGATCTGCTAAGATTATTTACATTTTACACATGCAAACTAGGTTTACAAAATAACACGATAGGGCTGATGATGACAGTCGAATGGCACGGATATATCGATCAAGCATCATCCCTTTTGCGAAAAAGGGGGTGTACTGTTAGGCGTAGTGGTCAACACAGTGGAACATCACATCGAGCATCAACAACAAGTTCTCCAACTCTTAAAAGATAACCTCACATTGGCGCAGAATAGAATGAAACAACAGGCAGATCAACATCGCAGCGAAAGAAGTTTTGAGGTAGGTGACTGGGTATTCCTATGGCTACAACCATATAAACAATGTCCCTCAAGCAAGATAAGAAGGATAATAAATTATCACCAAAGTATTATGGTCCGTACAAGGTGTTGCAAAAGATTGGTACTATGGCATATGAATTGGAGCTTCCTGCAGCTTCTCGAGTGCACCCAGTTTTCCATGTTTCATATTTAAAGAAGGTTATAGGTGACAAGCTCCCAGTTCAAACAATATTGCCAAAACTTGACGAGGAAGGAAAAATCATATTGGAACTGAAAGCAATCACAAAAACAAGAACTTGACAGCTACGAAATCGATCAATTTTGGAGTATCTCATCAAGTGGAAGAACTTATCTGCTGAAGATTCCACATGGGAGGATGAGAATTTTATACAGAAGCATCCAGAACTACTCAAGCATTGAGGAAAACACTTTTCGGGAGGAGAGGGGCATATTAGGTCCCTATAATACTAGTGATTCCCCCATTACTATTGTAGCCCTTATTGTTATTATTGTGCCCCTATTGTCTCCATATTGTTAGTAGTGTGCCCCATAGGAACCCACTATTGTTATTGTTGTGCCCTTATGTTATTGTTGTTATGCCGTCTTGATTATATTTTGACCCCTTAGACTCCTATATATAGAAGGGAGGTTTAGTCATTTGTATCATCCAAGAATTGTTCATTTGTGTAATGTAAAGGAAGTTGCCCCCTCGAAGAGGCCGAATTCTAAGGCGTTGATCTATCTTTTCTATCTTTTTGTGAGTTGGTTTCATAACAGGAGCTTTACAAGCAACTAAAGGTACCATGATCTCCACAAAGAGCAAAGAGTGTTGTTGGAAACAAGTCCCTAGTTAAGAGGGAGCTTGGACAAGTCCCTGGATAAGAGGGAGCTCGAGTATAATCCTTTATAGGAATGAGTATATCTTCCATAGTTGAGAGGAAGAGATAGACACATCATTCTTGTCTTCATATTGTGAAGAAAAAATGGAGGATTGGGTAAGCATTTGTGACTAATACTGATACTCTTTGAAGATGAGGTAGAGCATCCAAGATAAGATTAGTCAAAGAGGAAACTTTGTGAGGATGTGTTATTCCAATATAGGAATACTCCTAAAAGAACATACCCTGTGAACACCAGGGTGGGGTATGTGCCTTGAGAGGCAATGATGATGGTGTCAATTAGTCATTGTTCTTGCCAGCATTGTGCTTTGATCTTGCGGAGAGATAGAGTTATTAGTCAAAGCCTTGCTATGTAACAATGTCGGTTGGTATGATGAGATGCTCTGGCATAAGCTAAGGAAGTAGCATATGAGATGGCTTACCAATCCGACTCTTATTATGAGAATTTTTCAGTTTGAGAATGTCGAAGTACCTTGTATGGATTATGAATACCTCCCTAATTAAGAGAGTGTTGAAATATGTAACTGGGTTCGATCTTAATAATGACAAATGTAATCATGATTTTATGTATTTGATGTAAAGAGAAAAATAAATTTATTATTGTCATTCTTGAGGCATGGGTTTCATGCTCAAGGGAAACTTATTTTATAGGTCAAGCACCCATTGAGTGCTTCTAGGGCTTGTCTTTAAGTCAACAAATCATAAGAGTCATTATCATGTATGGAAGATCCTTTTGGGCATGTAACATGTTGTAAAGAAAAAATTATTTGAGTCAAATTAGAGTCAAAAACCCTCGAAGACCTTAGCATGGTGCCTGAAGCGAGTCAGCCTACGTGAAAGATCAATTCAGCCTCAAGGAAGCAATTTGTACCCCTAGAAGGCCTATATATAAGAGGAACATGACCTCATTAATACACACAAAGCAAATTCAATCACCTCAAGAAAGAAGCTGGAAAAGGACAAAAATCAAGGATAAGAAAAGGAAAAGCAAGATCGAAGTTTTTGGATCTCTCTCTCTCTCTCTCGTGTTAAGGTTTCTAAAGTTGTTGGGCAAGTCGAAGTGCCAGAAAGTTGTTGGGCAAGCCAAAGTGCCAAAAAGTTGTTGGGCCAGTCGAAGTGTTGGAAAGTTTTTGGGCAAGTCTAAGTGTTGGAAAGTTGTTGGGCAAGTTGAAGTTGCTGGAAAGTTGTAGGGCAAGTCAAAGTGCTGGAAAGTTGTTGGGTAAGTTGAAGTACTGGAAATTTGCAAGGCAAGTCAAATTTGTTGGAAAGTTGTTGGGCAGGTCAAAGATGCAGAAGTAATTCTTACGGTCGAAGTGGTTGAAAAAATTGTTGGGTTCAAAATTGCTAAAAATAAATCTCATCAAGGAGAAAGGTCAAATTGGTCTTGGAGGGGTCTTCGTCAAGGGTCTTAGGTCTTGGAATTCGTCATTTGAAGATTCTATAAGAGAAGAATTCTTGTGGGTTTTCCTCTTAAGAGGACAGGTTTTGGCCCTGGCTAGTGTTGACTACTGGAGTGGCACGTGATGATTATATGAAGACTCCATGCCCAAGGATGATCTGAAGGACACTTGTATCATCAGATATCATTAGTCAACAGAATTTTTAAACTCTACTTCCATTTCTCGTCATCTTTCTTATACCCAGATTCCACACCCTACGGGGAATTGTAGTAAGTGATACTAGTAATGATGAGTTTTGAGTCTATAAATGGGTTAGGATGTTGGGACTTGATCAGCAAATGAGTACACCTTGAAGTGTTTTATTTATTTAGTTAATTATCCCTTCTTTTTTAAAGCGGATAATTTTCTAGGTTTTTTCACTCACTTTCTACCCCAAAGTCGGGGTGATGTTTTGAAGGTTGAGCCCCTAACACATCTTAGTGTCTAGAGTCGATGTATATTACCATACTAGATCACACAAAAAAAATGTGGAATTTGGTTAGGTGTAGGTAGTCATTTTTTAATATTTTAGATTTTCTGCACTGCGGAATTGCAATAAAAATTGTATTTGAAATGTAATAAGTGATGTCTAGAGAAGTTGTATGGGGTATGACTAATAAAATTTGCACCTCTCACCCTCAACTTTCTACTATGACACACTTTGAGGAGTTAAAATTGTGTTTTGAACCCTCGAAACCCACTTTTCCTAATATTAGTGGAAAATCTAGCAATTAATTAAGCTAGAAATTAAATAAATGGATAAAAATAAATATCCACACATGCTAAATGTTGTGGAAATGAGGTGGAAAATTATGGACTTAAAATGAAGTCCCAAGGTGATGTCGACTCCTAAAATCAAGAAAAAGACATGTGCTCAAATAAAATCGAATTTCTGGCAATAAATGAGAAAGTTGCTTACTTGGAAATTCGAATTTGTGAAGTTAATGCACATTTGAGAGGATTTTGGAGAATGTTTGGTACAGATTTTTGTGGGAAATTGTCCCCATATGGGTTACCACCCATCTACACTTGTCATTCCATCATGAAATTTGAATTTGACACATAAGGGAAAAAGAAAATGATCTCCACTTGCCAAAATTCGATTTTTATACTTGGCATTGAAGCTCCATTCAACACGAATTTCTCTTTGGGATTGTCACCTCATGCCACTTGTTTAATCACTCTACATTGGGATTTTCTCCCAACTCTCTAAATAATAGAGCCATGGGTTCTCATATTGTATCGATTGTCTATTAGGTCTTGTGTTTGCGAAAGCACTGCTACCTTGTACTCTTTTCAAGAATATCAATAAAAAAACTTTGGGGTCCATTCATGAGTGTTCTTCCTTTGGAGCATGGTGCATTGTGAACTATTGGTATAATCTTTCTATGCTTTGAATTATTTCATTTTCCATATATTCTTGTAAACTTGCTAGTGCACAGCTATCTTGTATTAGCATTTGATTTGAAAATAGGCTCTAAAGTTTGAAAGTTCTAGTTTATTTTCATAGGAATTTCTAGAAGTTTCAATTTATTGTTTGTTTATCTAAATCTATATGGACTAATGTTTGATTTGAGTATTGTAAAAGATTTTTTGTTGAATGAAGCATGAGGGGAAGCCTTTGGGAGACCCAACCACTCTTGAAGCACCAATCAAAGGAACTCTCATTTGTTATTTGGATTCACTTAGTTTATCATATGAAAAGTGTCCTGCAGAGATTCGTTTGGGCATAGCTTATATACAAGGAATTATTTAAAATATATATAATATATATATATATATATATATATATATATATATATTTGACATAATGCTTCATTGATTCATATTAGCTATTTGAGAGTTTTTCTAAACTAAACCAAGTGATGGGGTTCACTCCCATCACTTGATTTGGTTTCTTGTACATTATTTATATTTTATCTAATTGTTTCATATCCTCTCTACAATAATTTGTTTTTGATCTTGCAGCCCATAGGTAGAGTGTTGGTGATAAGAGCATCAAAGAAGGATCACCAACACTTTTCCTTGTAGGACCTCTCTACCCTTTCAAAGTTGATATTTTTGAGGAGGCCGTGGATAAAGAGGAGGGCTGCTATTTGACAAGGACGTGGACTTTTGAGGAGGATTGACTCCTTGTTTTATGCAACATTTTATTCACCTTTCGAGGCCAAGCCTTGGGGCACCAAGAGACACTTAGCTTTTTCAATCCTGAGAGCTTTCTCATTATACTTACTTCATTTTTTGAATTTGAGTTTCAAGAAGGAGATCTAGAGCTTTAGAAGCCCCATTAATTGTAAAAACTCCTCTTGAATATTTACTTGAGAACTCTTCAAGGTTTCTCATCTTGTAACATCTAATAAAAGCTTAGTTTTTCTTGTGGGAGCTTGGGTTTTCACCCAAGGCATCATTTTCTCCTTTTCGCAAAAAGAGGAACATATGGGTGGTTTGATTTTGAGCTTGTTTTATAAGTTTCTTTTATCTTGCATGCCTTAAAATTAACACATCACTTTCACAAGCTAATTTTCTGAATTTCCTTTCTGTTACTTATTTTGATGCTTTGCCATTTCAAGTTTAGCTTTCAAGTACAATTCTAAATCTTACTTTTGGAAGCAATTTATTTTATGCAAGACATCTAATGTCAAGTAGCAAAATTTAGCCATTTGCTTCATGTTGGCCTCACAATAAACTCATTGTTTACATGCTCATTTATTTAAGTTATCTGTTCATTTTGCAAGCACATAAATTTCAAGCTTCATTGCTTTAGTTGGTTATTGGTTTACATGTTATACGCTTCAAAGAAATTATTTTGAATAACTTATAATCTTATATGTTCATGAAGCTTATGTATCTTGCATTATTTGGAGCAACTATCCAAGTTATTTTTTTGAGCACATTTCCATTTTCTTGAAGCAAAGCATTTAGTAATCTTATTTAATTCATGTGCAAACTAATTTCCTTTTCCAACTGAGTTTACATTTTGCAATTTACTTTGAGCATTATTTCCATTATATTGAATGCATTGCAAATCTCTATTTGGAAAACTTATTTGCATACCATATTAGGCATTTTGGTATAGTTGCATCATCGCTAAAATTAGCCTCCAATCATAAGCTTGGTTGATAGAAAGTATAGGAAAAAAAGTTTTCTTGGAAACTTCTTCCATCTGGTACAAAGTAAGGTAAAAGCGTGTGACCCTGCAATTATGAAAGTGGTTTGTCTCCTTGTAGGAACAAAGGCACATGCTGGGTCGTAAGACTCAGGTGACGGGTATCGTTAATGACACCTTCATGCCCTCAGCTCCTCTTTCTTACAGTGACCCCAATTTTTACCCTTTGGTAAGAGCTCAAGAGGAGGACTTTTCACTTACATAGACATTTTAGATTAAAAATTAGCAAAACTAATTGCATCCAAATCTAGTATAAGTGCATCTCATACTAATACATCTTCTAGTTTTACTTGCAGTTGTTCATTCTACTTGTCATTGTTGAATATTTTATGTTGGCAAGCATTGTTGCATTCCCCTTTTGCAAGTAGAACACTAATTGCTTTTCCTTTTGCAAGATATCTCTATATGCTTTGATTTAGGCTTTGATTATATTTTGAAAGCATTTTATATCTTGTATCAATTATCGTGTTAACATCTTTGTTTCCAGGTCAGGCTTGCTTTGCTTTCATAGTTGGAAGCATTCTACTTTTGTTTTGAACAAATTTATCTTTCATTTATGTTGGGCAATTTATATTAAAGCATTGGTTTTATGGTTTTATGATTTATCATGTTAATGATTTTTATTGCTCATATTTCTTAAAACTAATCACTTCCACTTTAATACCTCTCTTAGAAACTCACATTTATTTAACTTAGTTTTCCATTTAGGGACAACCCCCCATAGCTAACCTACGAGATAGCTTAAACGGAGAGAGAAGGGATTTAGTGTGACAGCCCCTTCTCTTAGTTCCCTGCACCAACCATGCCTTGTGGGGTTGAGTTGAAGGCCTTTTCTCACTGACTTGTAGGTAGGTGTAGGCAGCAAGAAAAACAACTAGTAGCCTATATTTTCTGTCCTCTTGTCTCTTTGATCGTCATCGTTTGGTAGTTGTTTGATGATAGAAAACGCAACAATAATCAAGTTAAAGAAGAAGCTAATCAAGTTAAGTAAAAAGACATCACAAGCAGTTATCAAAGTAAGAGAAAGCTTTTAAATCTAGCTGACCTAGATTTCTCAAAACCCTGCTAGTTTGAGCAGTAACAAGCCACGGGATCCAGTTAGGCTATGACTCCAACTCTTTCATGCTTCTATGAATTGGAAAGGGACATCACAAATCATGTGCCTAGGCTGGAAGTTTCTGTAGGCTTTTTATTTTGATAGAAAGATGGCTCACAACAAAAGTGGGGAGCAGGGGGGAACCCAACCATGGTTTGCATAGAGGTAGGCCTAGAAGAGGCAATGCCACCTCCAGTCCTAGGTTGATACAACTGATGAACAGGTTTCAACTCTCCGCTATGGTAGCAACAGAAGCTTATAATAGCAGTTTCTCAACAGAGATTAAGAAAGTGGTTGAAGAAAAGGAAACCAAGGGAAGAGAGTGCAAGGGCATGACCTCTAACACCCAGGTGGATGAAAAAATGTTTTAGTAAGTAAATTTATTAATATCCAACTGATGACCACAAAAGTAGGTCAATGGGACTGAAGAAGCGTACAGTCAGTATGACTACAATGTGGGAGTGCAAGCAAATCTCCTAAATAAATTGCTAAAAATAACAAAAAGAGAGAGAAACCTGTGGTAGTGCTGTTGTAACACATATATAAGAGACCCTGGTATAATACAAAATACTCAATAGTCTACAGCACGATACAAAATAATAATGGCCTGCTAAAAAGAATGATTGAGTGAGATGGGCAGGTCTGGATACCTGAAAAAAGGTTGTCCAGGCGTACAAACAGTAAGTTTCTAAAGGCTGTTGACATATCTTTCCACATAACGTTTTTTATTGTCATGACTGTCGAAGCTAGAGGCACAGAGTATTCTGAAATTCTCAATAAATTAGAACCTAGGCGCACTCAGATCACCAAACAGGATGAACTGGACGAGAAGCATGAGAATCTAATAAAAGCAATATGGGGTTTGGAAGCAAGAAGCAAAGGGCAATGGGAAGAAAGGGGATCTGCTATGACAAAGGAGAGGACCTGAGGGAGAGTCAAGCAAACAAAGAAAGCTGAAAAAGGAGAGGGGAGCCCCACCCCCCAGTAAACCTTCACAACTGTTGACTCTACCTTGGGCTCCAAGGAGTAGCCTCTATCATTCCAGGCTTTGCTGACTTATGTTTTGATAGTTATCCTAGTATATATGCCAAGCTGATGAGGTTTAAAACTAGTCAGATATAATTTCTTTATTATGGCTATAGTTCTCTATTATGGACCTAGAAGAGAAAAAAACTGAACTTATTGCTCCTTATATTATCGAGAACTTTGGGGCTCAGCGTTCTTTAGCAGCAGGGCACAGTCTAGTCTTGTTATACTTTTTCTGTATATTATTAATAGATCAAGTAGCTAAATCACAAAAGAAAAACATTATATTTCCATTTTTATTATCAATGAGAAAACCAATGATTTCTCTCTGTTATATCAATAGATGTTCCATTTGTGTAATGATGATTTTTATTTCTTTTGTAATTAACACATTTCATTGTTTCTGGTTCAACACGAGACCAAGTCTTTCCATGGCCATGCTGTCCCATCAAAATAAAGGAAGTCATTAGTATCTACCTATGTTTAATGTGGCCAAGGTCAAAAATGGGAAAGGAAAACTTGATAAAGGCCACTTTCCACACAGTTTTGTTAGAAGCGTGACATGCAACCAGAAAGAAATTGTAATGTTACCTTAATTCTCTATCATAAGTGCCCTGCACAGTATAATCATGATTGCAATGACAACTTGTAGAATTTTCTTAGAGAGTAATTTTGATCTTCCAAGCAAAAAGTATCCAAGAATTGAAAAGACATCGATATGTGGATGGCCAGAAAATGTTTACTAGTTTATGTGGTCAGATATTTGTTGATTGTCCATATTTTCGTAAAATATTTTGCACAATTTCATGAACATTTCAATGAATTGAATTCCTTTTGCATTGCAAAATTGTTTTACACTACTTGACAAAGAAAGCAGATGGTTAATGCTAAATTATATTTACAATCACACAATTGGAAACTAACACTCTCAGTAATGAAGCTAGAGACTAACTAGACTCCTAGAGATGGCAACAAAAATGTGTGCATAGATTTGCTAAGCAATAAAGAATTCATATAGAGCAGCAAAGATTGCAATTTGACAACAAATAAGTTTTACTCTAAAAAGAAGAATAGAAAAAGGTTAGAAACACAACATTAGCAATCTAGAGAAACAGAGAGTTTTTATAAAAATATTTCAGTAACAAACCAACAATCACTAGCTATTGAAATGTATGAAGAAGAACTTTAGGAAATACCGTTAAATTGATGTGTCCAACTAATGCCAGCTTGAGGTTGGCTTCCAAATGCTACAGCACAAAGAGGTGACAATGCATTTCTGTCATTCAATATTTGAACTGCCTGCAAATATCCAAAGAAACCAGCATCAACAAAGTATTTAGCAGTTTTGTCCAGTCCATCCTTAGCATACAATCAAAACAGTAATTTATATCTCACTTAAGAGACAACGAAGAAGACAATGATAATTGAAAGCAACATCTTATATATGTTAGCATTATAACTTGTACTGAATAGCTGTGATGTTCCCAATTTTTTTGCACGCAAAACTCAGTTAGGAGTTTTGCAAAATTTTGGATAATATTAAAAGGGGAAATATTATTTTGCGAGAGAAGGGAAAAACTATTGTTTTAATGGGATGGCAACAAAATAATATTTTATTTGAGGAGGAAGGAAAATCATTATTTTAATGGAATAGTGGCAAAATAATATTTTATTGGAGAAGGGAGGCAAATTATTATTTTATTGGAATGGCGGCAAATTATTATTTTAGTTAAATGGCAGCAAAAAGTCGAAAATGGCCCCACGAATAAAACAATAAGCAAAAAGGGAGAATCTAGAAGCTAGAGGGAGGCTCCATGAAGAATTATAAAAGGAGGAGGAATTCATGCCAATTCATTCTATTCAAATCTATCTTATTGACAATTGAAAGAGACTCAAGTGAGTTTCAAGAGTTTCTAGCGAAACTTAAAGACTAATTAGGTGGACTTCATGTGCCACCCTAGTTAGCTATTGGGGGGTCTTCATCCCAGATCTTCCATAGGTGCTCAATTGGTTTGGTTATTTCATTAAAGTTGAAGATCTGATCATACGTTGTTACAGGGAAATTGTTGGTATCCAAGGGGTCGAGTTCATTTCTTTCTCAAGGAGGCCGAGTACAAGTCTTGGAAGCCAATCCGAAAGTAGTTTCTCCATGAAGTTCTAGAACTAAGCTTCCATCTCCTGGGCCAAAATTGTTTACAGGAGCAGGACAAATTACAATAAGCGTTAGGAGGCCATATGCTTCAGTTTGGTGCCAAACAAGATACATTTAAGAGACAGACTGTTATTCATTCCTTCCAGATCCGAAGAATGAAACTTATAGCTTGAGTGGCGATTGATTTTCATTAGTTTGTGGCCGTGATATCTCCTCCAAGGAGCAAGGGTCTCTCAATGCATAATTTCCGGAATTATATACACAAGGAGGCTGAGCTTTAAAATGGGAGAGAGGCCGAATTATTTGAGCAATAGTAGCAGATTCTTGAGGCCAAAATACTGCTCATCAAGGAGGGGCCGAATACACTTCATGACTGATTAAATTTTGCTCCAGAATTAGCCTTTCATTGAGTTGCTTGGTTTTCTGTAGCAGACTTACTCCACCAAAAATCTGATTTATATACAGGGAGAAATTCCCTTCTTAGTTTGCCACCTTGAAAGACTGAATTTGTACCTATATTGTGGCCACGAGTTCCCTCTTTTATCATAGTGGGGACTGATATATTATTTCAGATTTTTGTGTGCCTGTTTGCTCATGGAAAAGGGATTGTATTGCTGCCTGTAAGAGGAACCCAGTCCTAAAATGAGTTAGTCTTATTGCTGAAGGGATTAGCTGTCATTTCCTTCGTTGTGACAATCCCAGGTTCACTCTCTTATTTGTATCAGCTCATTTTATCAGTTCAGTTATGCAATGTTATTGTTTAGTTCACGGTTATTTGCATTGGTGAAAGCTACTTCTTATCATTGTATGTTGTATCTCAGAATTGTATCTATAGCTGAAATCTAATATTAATGTTATATCACTAGCTGAAAGAAGTTTGGGCATGAATACAACACTATGTTTCCTAATCTGAAGTAATTACTAAAAACGAAGAAACAAGCACCTACAGCCATAAGACATTAAACTGTTTGATAAAAACCCTCACCAAGAACTCCAATAAAACTCAGAAATTAAGGTAAAAATTAAGAAGTTCCGAAAGAGGAACATTACAATAGGAACCATAAACTAAGTGAAAAGAAATGTTCTTTCATTTTTGCTGAAAAAAGGGGGAAAAGCTAGAAAGAGAAAGCTGTATTGTAATCTTGTTTCAAGATTTTAAGACGATAAAACTTGCAAGCAATGCATGTTCACATATAGTTATCTTTGAATACAAAGCCACATGCATGCATCATTTCATTTTGATCTCTTTATCTCATGGCAGTATTGTATTGTAATCTCTCTTCAAGATTTTAAGAGGATGAAAATTGCAAGCAATGCATGTTCATGTATATTTATCTTTGAATACAAAGCCATAGCCATGCATCACTTCATTTTGATCTCGCCATCTGTAATGTTCCAAACTAGGGAAAATAGTGCTATGCAAAGCAAATAATAAAAACAATACCATAAAATTGAAACATTCAGTGCACACCCATAAAAAGTCCAGGAATATCCAACAGTTGAGCCATTTCAATGTTACTTGGGAGCGGGAGCGAAAGTGGGGAGCGAGAGCAAAAACGGGTGCGGGAGCGACATTTTCAGAAGCTCCCAATTTGGGAACGAATCCTGGAGCATTTTTTATATAATACATATATTTTTTATATTTTTATATTTTGATACATATATGTCAA
>APFE031667885.1:225972-239513 GCA_000404065.3 Pinus taeda
TCTAGAAGTTATAATCTTCATCAACCACGTCCACAAGTTAGTAACATAGTAACATACAACATATTGAGTCTTGTGATTCATCAATCTTAAAGTTTCAAGCTTTCAAAATTCAATATATAACATTTATCATCATTGATCACCAAAGTTGTACTTGTAAGCTAAGTGAAACCATTACAACAAATAATATCTAACATGAAATGAAATGTTATAAAATGAAATGAAACAACTTTCAACTTTCATGAAGCATCATATTCATAATTCATTACTAATGAGTTATAATTGCCAACTTACTTAAATTGTCATATATTGTTTAAAAAATATCATAATAAATATGAAAGAGTCAATAGTTATAAAAACTACTAGAAACTAGAAAAGACAAGCAAATCTATTATCTATTGCTTATGCTTAGGCCTCTTGCCACCACGAGAAATGTCTAATTTTTTGGTCTTGTTGGAAAATCAGGATCTTTATCATTAATATCACCCTCTAAGCATTAATATCCAGAGTTATCTTTGTCATTACCTCTGTATCTGTATAGGGATCTTTGTCATTAATATCACCCTCTAAGCATTAACATAAGATAGAAAAAGCATAGCATGTCAAGTCAAGATTTTGTTTGAGTGATGCGTACATTTTTAGGAGGGTCATGATAGAGGGGTTCAACAACCAATGTCACTAACATCAAGGTACATAGAGGGATTGGTGCTCTTTGATTAGAAATGAGTTCCATACCCTAATACATGACAAAATTCAATGGAAACATTGCAATCCTGAAATCCTGAAAAAAAAACTGATAAGTCTGCTGGATTTTGAATGAAATCTAAAATTCTACTTTTTGCATATGAAATCCAATGAGGTCGAAACCACTCTCAAACATCCTGAGTCATTTCATGGTAATGTTAAAAATTTAAGTAAAAGGATGAAAATGAATATTAAAGAGAATGTCCATGAATCGCATATCAATACTAGGGCCATAGACTTGATCATTAAGCTACCCCACTAAAAACTTATCGGTTTCTTTGAAAAAAATTGCATTTGGAACATCATTGCAAAAAAGGAAAACGCTCCCAAAAAGGCGGGGAGTGTTTCTTTTTTTAGGGAGCGTGCTCCTCGAATTGCTCCCTTTTTGGGAGCGATTTCGGGAGTGCACTCCCGACCTGCTCCCGAGTCGCTACCGCCTGGAGCGCAGATTGGGAGCGGGATTGAGGGGGGGGGGGAGGCGCTCCCCCGCAACACTGAGCCATTTTATTGTAATCTAGGAGAAAAGTACAATAATGTGGAAGTGTTGCACTTGGACCTGCCTCAATGGCAAGCGTGATAAAACCCAGGTGGTAATATGTCAAGCCTAGATGGTACAATAACTGCTGCAATGATGCCCTGCACTACCCTTGTGAAACTGTGTTGTATGCTATAAGGATGATGTTGGAACTTGGAAACCCCACCTCTGGTGCTCAGAAAGTTATGGAAAATTAACCCCGTCCTCTCCACCAAATACCCAGAATAACCCATGAAGGAATTGGCCTAAATTCCCCTTAGCTCCTCTAGTTGCTTGCTGAGTTGGGATCCCCTGTATGACCCCTTAGATCTGCCCAGAAAATTCTATAAAATTAGGAGTGTGATCCTTGCCCAAAACCCAGAAAGCGTTTCCCTTGGTTCCAAACTTCAAAAATTGATGCTTCACAACTTGGCCTTCCTCCAATTTCGAATTTTGTTGTTGTGATTGATCTTGTCAATCTCTGCTCTCCCAACTCCAACAATCCTCCTCAAATGGCCTCCAAGTAATCTCCTACTTCTCCCGGCCAACTCCAACTCTACAATTCCTTCCTCCAACTCCCATGTGACCCTAGTGATGGCTCTCTGTGCAGGCCCAGGTGACTGTAAATCGAACTGCTCCAATGCAGCAACCTCCTGGTCCAAAACTCTCCCGGAAGGTTGATCCTCCACTCTAGCTTCAATGCCCAAACTCCCCTGGTAGTTGCTGCCCGGATGAGCACACAAGCAACACCTGCATGTTCCCCTTTTACGTCCTCCAGAAACACACACTAGCTAAGACAAATGCTAAATGATATGATTGTGAAACTCCATCGGCTCTCCTCCAAGGTAGTATGAATTGCCTTCCTAGGGTGGCACTCAAAGTCCACCAAAGCAAAGATTGAGATCTCTGCTCGGAGACACTCGTGTGCTAAACAGCACAATAACCCAGCTAAGCAGCTCGAGCAACTAAGGTTGAGTTCAATATGTCAAAGATACCAAATGACGTTGAACCTCCTCTATTTATAATTCACGGGCCTCTTTTCCCATGTGGGCCCCCTCCAACTAGCAATTCGACTTTCCTCCTTAGTCATTCGAACTTCCCTCTAAGGTGGTGCATATTTCCTCATGTGGGTGGCCCCCATGCTATGCCAACAACAAATTTTGGCCCCTTTCTCCTTCTCAAGTCTTTTCCAAAAATCACATGGGTCCCATAGCCTCCAAAATTGTCAAAATTGTAGAGTAGAAAAACTTGTAACAATTTAATTTCGGAGGTACATTATAGTCCTCCCCTCCCAAATGTTGCTTGTCCCCAAGCAACTTCAACACCAAATGCTCACGTATGTGTTCTCCCTCCCAGGTGGCATCCTCATCTGGCAAATTCCTCCAATGCACCAAAAATCGCTTGCCCTCTAGCAATGCATGAACAAGCGCCTCCTCTGTCTGTTGATCACCCCTATCTCCATTAGTAATACTGGAGTCCCAAACGTGCCACTAAGACATCCTAGGTTCCTGCAATGCCCTGACATGAAGGGATCCCTCAATACCAGGATCCCAATCCATCCTGTCCCACCTGAAGCTCCCCTTGCTCCACTCACTATCATGTCTAGTATAAATACCAGAAGTCCCCCACGCAATCGGCGACTTGCTAAGGCCTAAAGGAAGACCTGAGTGACCTCACCCTATTGCTATGGAACTTTCCAAGTTTGACACATCAGAAATCCCTACCGCTATTTCTAATTTATTATCTCCTACTTGTTCTTTACATTAACAAGTTATTTAATCAAATAAATATCGAAATAAACACAATAGTAGCCTTCACACATATACATATCAACAACTGAAATAACTAAGACAACACAAAGGACACAGTTATTTTTGAACAATCATCCCCGGAAAAACCCAATGCGGGAAAACAGGTGCAACAAATATGAGGGTTTTATTATTATGCAGTTTTCTGAATACAACTAGGGTGCTAGAAATGGCTCACCCTTCAGAGATTTTCATTGGCGGAAGTACCTTTCTTCGGAGACATATTCCAACTAATCAACAACCGGATGAATAGCCTCACAGTGACTTCGATTGTTCCCTTAGCTAGACAACGAAAGCTGCTCCAAGCTACCCACAGGAACTGAGTCGCCCTCCAGAGACTGTGTCACCCTCTACAGCGTTGCGTCAGCTAACCAGCGCTCACTCTGCCCCACAAAAATTCCTCAGCGTTGCCTTTGCATCCCTTTGGGCTACCTGTGTTAGCCTCTTGGCCCTCTACGTCCTCTACGCTGGACTCCTCAGCCTCTGCGTCAATCCTGGCTACCTCTGTGTAGGCCTTCCTAGGCTCTGTACTGTCTCTCTAGCACTCTCTTTGCCTCTTTGCTATGTATTCTCTACCTTTTGTCGAACTGCCCCTCACGGCAACAAATCACTAACACGATTTCTCAGCAAACCCTAGCCCAGAAAATCGAATTGACTAATCAACTTGGTGTGTCTCCAACTGACCCTCAAGCCTCCTCTTATACTTTTCCTGTTGACGATTCAACGGCCAAGATTAAGTCCCTAATCAATGGATAAGATTAGATCTGGATTGGTCCTCGTTATTTAGAACTTTCTCACCCATATTATATTAATACACATTAATAATTTAATTTTCCTAAGTTTATACTTAGGAACCCCATCAAAAATATTAATTATTTTAATATATCTTCATCTAGGTGGAATTTCCCCAAACGATTTTTGGGTCTTGGATATATCATGTGCCTTAGTCTCTCCACCAATTTTCATGGCTAGAGCACATCTGATGCTACCAAAAATCAACACTCCCTCTTAGCGAGGAATGTGCTCTAGTAATGCTTCCCTACAGAAACATCACATTGATCCTCTGCATCGGTACCTATGTTGATGCTAGCCTTATTGCCTTACATCCACTTCACTGTTGCTCCCTGTACTTCTGCTCATGACACTGCCACTACCACTGCTACATCTGTACTGCAACTCTCTCTCCAAATGTTGCCTAATGCTGCCCCTAGCACTGCCAGTGCTAACTTGTCTTCTCCCAAATACTGACATCCCGATCAATCTGGAAGCCTTGTGATGTTGAAGCCGCCTGTGTTGCTATCCTGTGCTCCCTCTGCTGCCACTACACTGCTGCATACACCTCTATGCCTCTTGCACTGTTGTAACCTCCACTGTGCTGCCTCAGATTTCTGCACTCAAGCACTGCCTTGCTGCTCTGCTACACTTTGTTCCACCCGACACCTGTCATCATGCTACAATCGTTAAGGGCTCCCGTAGCCAGATGTGATCCAAGAGTTTGGGCACCTCAAGGATCCTGCCCCTAGCATGTAGTCCTCCTGACTACAACTCGATGTCTTCCCACCTCTTCTCTAGAGGTGCATGAACACTCATGGCACAATCATCATCAATCTCGACCTCTTTCGCTGCCTCAGTTGGAGTTGCCTTTGAATTGGAAGCCTCTCCCTTGCTTTTCTTCCTGGGACACTGGGATGCATAATGTCCCAGCTCCCCACAATGGAAGCACTTAACCTTGGAGATATCCTTCTTCCTCTTTCCTTGTTGTCCCACAGTTGCTAGAGCCACATCCTCCTGCTCCTCTTTCTTGACTCGAGCTCCCTTACCACTACTCCCTACCTTGGTCAGCCACCTAATCCCTTCCTGTCGAAGCGCTGCCCACATCTCTTCCCAACTGGGGAAAGTCGCTCTGCCCAAGATGCTTTGGACAAACATCTCCCGGTCCTCGGAGACTGCTTTCATAGCAGTCCTGACGATAAACTCTGGATCCCCCACAGAAGTAAGTTGGTCCCGAATTTCCTACAATCTGAGAAGGACAGGATCTATCTCCTCTCCCTTCTGCATCTGATATGACTGCAGTTGATTCTCCAAAAACATCTTTCACTGCACAGAAGAGCCCTAGTATAAGGTTGTTAAAGTGTCCCACATCTGCATTGTTGTGTTCTTTTCAGCAATATGTGGTATGACATGATTTTTAACGTGGTCAAGGATCATGCACTTCGCCCTCGCCTGGGCATCCTCATACTTCTCGTTCTCAGCTGAGTCAACTAGGATATCCACTACTTTCAAGGCATAGTCCTTGATGCGATGCCGATCTAAAGCTGCTAGGATCCTAACCTTCCATATGACAAAGTTGGAAGCCTTGTCCAACCTGTCTTGATCCCTCAATCCGTTCACTACCATTTCAACTCCTCTTTTGGACTCCCTCTTACTCTTGACTCCCCTCCTGGAAATCTCCCTCAGAGTCTTGACTCCCCTCCTGGAAATCTCCCTCAGAGTCTTGACTCCCCTCTTGGAAATCTCCCTTTGAGTCTTGATTTCCCTCCTGGAAATCCTTTGGCCAATTGTCGAACTGCTCCTCTCCAATCCTCCTTGCAAACTACAATGTGGCTCTGGATTCCTTGGCTAGAAATCCGTCGAGGTAGTGATTCCCTCTAACTTGGTTCCATCTCCTTAGACATTGTTCTGTATCAACAGAAACAGCGTCCCACCAACTCCTCAAATCACAATCTACCCACAGCTCCCCAAGCCCCGGCAACTAAAGAAATTGAGCCTTTCAGGCTCTGCACAATCCCAACAAAGGCTAAATCTGCCCTTCCGACCAACTGCGTCAATCCTACCTAGCTGAGCAAGATGACATAGTTCTTCGTGAGCCTCTTCTGCCTATCTCTGCCTCTGCTCTGGCCCTTCCCTTGGCTCGAAATGATGATGCAGTCACTTCTTCTCTTGTTTTTGCTCTAGAACAGTGTTGTCTCTCGGGATAGCTGCTTCTGCTGCAAATTTCAGATTTCTACTAGTGTCTTCAATCCTCCTGTGATCTGCAATCGCTCTGATACGATGTGGAAATTTCTAAGTCTGACACATCAGAAATCCCTACTGCTGTTTCCAGTTTATTATCTCCTACTTGTTCTTTACATTAACAAGTTATTTAATCATATAAATATCGAAATAAACACAATAGCAGCCTTCACACATATACAGATCAACAACTGAAATCACTGAGACAACACAAGGGACCATTATTTTTCGACAATCGTCCCCGAAAAAACCCAATGTGGGAAAACTGATGCAGTAGATATGAGGGTTTTATTATTATGCAGTTTTTTGAATACAACTAGGGTGCCAGAAATGGCTCGCCCTTCAGATATTTTCCTTGGCAGAAGTACCTATCTTCGAAGAGAGATATTCTGACTAATCAACAACCAAATGAATAGCCTCACAGTGACTTCAATTGTTCCCTTAGCTGGACAACGAAAGCTGCTCCAAGCTACCCACAGGAACTGCGTCACCCTCTATGGCTTTGCGTCAGCTAACCAGTTCTCAGTCTGCCCCACAAAAATTCCTCAACATTGCCTCTTCAGACCAGCATCAGCTCTGTAGCCCTCGGCGCTACCTGCATCAGCCTCTGCTGCCTGTACGTCACCCTCTTGGCCCTCTACGTTAGCCTCTTGGCCCTCTGGGTCAGCCTCTTGGCCCTCTACATCAGCCTCTTGGCCCTCTGTGTCAACCTCTTGGCCCTCTGCGCTGCCCTCCTTAGCCTCTGCATCAGCGTTGGCTGCCTCTGCGTCAGCCTTCCTAGGCTCTGTGCTATCTCTCTGGCACTCTCTGCCTCTCTACTATGTATTCTCGGCCTTTTGTCGAACTACCCCTCGCTGCAATAGATCACTAACTCGATTTCTCAGCAAACCCTGCCCCAAAAAATCGAATTGACTAATCAACTTGGTGTCTCTCCAACTTACCCTCAAGCCTCCTCTTATACTCTTCCTGTTCACGATTCAACGGTCGCGATTAAGTCCCTAATCAACGGCTAAGATTAGATCTGGCTTAATCCTCGTTATTTAGAACTTTCTCACCCATATTATATTAATACACATTAATATTTTAATTTTCCTAAGTTTATACTTAGGAACCCCATTAAAAATATTAATTATTTTAATATCTCTTCATCTCGGTGGAATTTCCCCAAACGATTTCTGGGTCATGGTGATCTCATGTGCCTTAGCTTCGCCACCAATTTTCATGGCTAAAGCATATCTGATGCTACCAAAAATCAACAATCACAACCAGTTGACCCATGATGGTTGTTGAGTTTTCTATTACTGTGATGTTTGGGTACCTTGCTAGCCATAGAAGGGTGCCACCATGTTGTCATTGCACCACTCTGGCTTTGGCTGACTGGCTATCGTGCGTACACTGTATCCTCCCCTCCTAGAACTCGATGGTGGAATACTAATAGAGGCGAGACACATCCTGCCCTAACATCTCCATGACGCCAAAGTCTACCCATCTAGACCTAACTCTAAACCAGTGTAGGCACAAAGAAAGCCTGCCTTGCTCGCCGATGAAGGTCATTGTGTACCCCATGTGCCAATCCCAGAGTGAACTAGACCACTCTTTGCCATGACTCCGACCATCACAAGAGAGAGTGATCTATCAATCAACTGACCTGCATCCCCTAGTTGGACCTGCTGCAACATAGCTCTGACAACTATAGGGATCCATCCATGCCTCATCTCTAGTTCTTGCATGTGATCAATATATAAGCTCCATATATCATGGGCTAATCTGATGCATGCTAATCTGCCCTATGCGTGCCACTGTCTAGTACTAATGATCGTTGGAAGCCACATGTGCCAAAGGGCTACCCCTTGAATGCAACCAAAATATAGGTATCTGATACTCGTAATCAACTCAGGGTATGTGGATCCCTCCTGTCCCTACCAACCATCTCCCATGGGTATGCCATCCACCCTCTCAATAATGTGCCAATATAAGGTATGGAGCTCGAACACACACTGGGAAACTACCTCAGTCATACCTGAAAACCTCTGCTCATGCTTGGTCACGGCATGCCCTGAGAAAAGAGTGACACATGTCTCCCTCGAGACTAGCTCCCTAGACGTAGGCTCAGTGATGAATTATATGCCACCCCTGCAGATGATCACCTCATCCCCCAACCTGTGGCTATCAACTGATGCACCAATCCAATGCCACTGCTGAAAGGTCTCCACCCTAGAGTGTTGAGTGTCACCCAAATATTTCGAGTGAGCTCCTCATCACCCATTGCTTATGCCCAAAGTGCAGAAAGTCGACAGCAAAATTGACTGCGCCTGTGAGGAATGTAGAAGAGGGTCAAGCGTGTGAGTCCTCGCAGATACCATCAAGTATCGCTCATCTGTGTCCCCGTCGATCCTGAGTGGACTACACCCAAAGGTATGCCCGATGTTTCTGTCCAAGGGTCTCCCTGGAGGCAACACTCCAAGTCCTTGCTGTACAGTACTATACACCCCTACATACCACTGATCATCCCAATACTCTTAGACATGCCACTGTACACCGCGACCTACCCCTGTACACCAATGGATACCCTAAGCTACAGCTATGCCATCCTGTACTGTCTTGTGTCCCTCCTATGTCACTATACCTGTCGCTCCCCGCATATACTCAATGCGATGTAAAGCACTCCCACTCCATAGCGTAGTCCAACATACTAGGACACACCCCCATGCGTCTTTATGCCCATCTGCAGACCACTGCTCCACTCTAGATGCTCCTACCCATCCTTGAATGAGATGGCCTAAAGTTGTGTCCATATGTGTCGGCTCGCATCCAACCCGGATCATCACCTCCATTGTCACATTACCATGCTCTTCGATGAGGGAACCTCCCCTCAACGTCCTCCCTAAGGGATCCAAGAAGTGAAGCTCCCTAGGTGTCAGCAGCAATGCTAGCCCTGGTCTGCTCCTCTGTGTCTCACACAAATGCAAAGAATCCCCAACTCCATACAAGGCAGTGTCTAGTGGCCTGCTAATGCCACCTCTTCCGACAAACTCATCCCAAAGTATGTTGAGCATTCTAAGACCCCGTGTACAATTGTCATACCAAGACAACCCAAGGAGTCTGCCCAAAAACTAGTTGGCCACTAGTGCTGACCGAAACTCACCTAACGGAGGTGCACACTCCACTACTAGGTCAACTATACCTTCTAGGTCGTATTCAACTAGTATACTTGGGAAATGATAGGTGGTCCCTCCTGAATCCCAATGCCATTCGGGGCTTCGAGCATCCCCACTGCTTAGAAACCCCTGCTGAGCTCCACTTGGGTCCACTACCATCTCCATAGTCTACTCCACCGGGTACCAACTCAGAATCTCTCGCCACCCAACCCGAAGAGAGGGATCGAATGCATGAACTCCCGCACATAGAACAACCCCAGCATGCGGGTGTTGCACCCTGTGCAACTCAGGTCATCTAATCTCGCTATCCTGGTCAATACATACAATCTGACTTGGTAGCTCTGTCTCCCTCCGTCCAATGGGCCAAGGAAACCTAGCAGTGCTGCCAGCGCCGTCTATGTATGCCCGAAGAGGGCTGCTCTCACTCTCCAACGTGCACTCTAACTGCACCAATACGGAATCCAACTTCTCCCCAACGTGAGTCAATTTGGTCGTGGACCCAGCACAAACCACTCTCATACCCTCAAACTTCTCGTTCTGCTGCAGAATCGCCTCTCACACTAACACGAGCTTCCATTTCAATGCTAGAAAGTTGACCTGACACTGATGGAACCGTCGTGGGCATCTATCACCTATAAACTCGGTCACCGCTGCAGATACCTCAGCAATTGTTGGCATCTTGCCCATGGGTGGCACCCCCTCAACAAATTGCTCTATGCAAGTAGGCTCTATCCTCTCCACCAAGGTGTCAACTAGGGCTATCAAAGAGGTCTCTAATAAAGGTGAATCCTGCGTCACATCGAGTATATCGATGTGCTCCTCAGCATCTTGTGGGCTCTCAGCATCATGTTCAACCTCCTCCTCAAGCTCTTGATATCTAAAGCCAAGTCTCCACCAGCAAAATCGCCCCTTCGTCTCACCCTCAAACCATCTCTGTCCTGTCTGCTCCTTTTCAGGAGATTTGGTGCCCTGATTTGGTCGACTTTCCCCACACAATGTAGATGGTTGCACTCCCACGACCTGCTCACCTCTAACATCTCTGTTGTAAGGGTGAGGATTTGTTTGGTCTGTCACCCTCCTCACCTGGGCCAACCTCTCATCGTCCCAATGAATCCTACCCGAAAATTTATGCACACTGAATTTCCTTTGAGCCGTGGGTTTGTCTCCAGTTTCACCTATCATTGTGCACTCATACACAAAGCTTCCATGATCTTTTGCCTAATTTCCCACAGCTGGGCCAAGATCATGCTCTCATACCACTGTAATGTTCCAAACTAGGGAGAATAGTACCATGCAAAGCAAATAATAAAAACAACACCATAAAATTGAAACATTGAATGCATCCATAAAAATTCCAAGAATTTCCAACAGCTAAGACATTTTATTATAATCTGAGAGAAAAGTACAATAAGGTGTAAGTGGTGCACCTGGGCTTGCCTCAATGGCAAGCGTGATAAAACCCATGTGGTAATATGTCAAGCCCAAATGGCACAATAATTGTTGCAATGATGCCCCACATTGCCCTTGTGAAATTGTGATGTCTGCTGCAAGGATGCTACTGGAACCCCACCTTCGGTACTCAGAAAATTACAAAAAATTAACCCGAGCCGCTCCACCAAATACCCAGAATAATCCACGAAGGAATTGGCCAAATGTTGACCTCGGAATTTTGCCCCAAATTCCCCTTAGCTCCTCCAGTTGTTGACTGAGTTGGGATCCATGTTTGACCTCTTAGATCTGCCCAGAAAATTCTATAAAATTAGGAGTGTGATCCTTGCCCAAAACCCAAAAAAACCCAGAAAGGGTTTCCCTTGGTTCCAGCCTTCAAAAATTGACCCTTCACATCTTGGCCCTCCTCCAATTTCGAATTATGTTGCTATGACTGATACTGTCAATCCCTGCTCTCCCAACTCCAACAATCCTCCTCAAATGGCCTCCCAAGTGATCTCCTACTTCTCTTGGCCAGCTCCATCTCTACAATTTCGTCCTCCAACTCCCACATGAGGCGAGTTATGGCTCTCTACCCAAGTGACTGTAAATCAAGCTGCTACAATGCAGCAACCTCCTGCTCGAAAACCCTCTCGGAAGGTTGATCCTCCGCTGTGGCTTCAATGCCCAAACTCCCCCAGCAGTTGCTGCCCGGATGAACCCACAAGCAACACCTACGTGTTCCCCTTTTGTGTCCTCCAGAAACACGCACTAGCTGAGACAAATGTTGAATGCTGTGATTGTGAAACTCCACCAGCTCTCCTCCAAGGTAGTACAAATTGCCTTCTTAGGGTGGCACTCGAAGTCCACTGAAACAAGGGTTGAGATCTCCACTCGGAGACACTCATGTGCTAAACAACACAGTAACCCGGCTAAGCAGCTTGAGCAACTAAGGTTGAGTTCAATATGTCAAAAGATACAAAATGAGGCTGAGCCTCTATTTATAATTCGCGGGCCTCTTTCCGATATGGGCCCCCCTCCAACTAGCAATTAGACTTTCCCTCCTTAGTCATTCAAACTTCCCTCTAATGTTGTGCATATTTCCTCATGTGGGTGACTCCCATGCTATGCCAACAACACATTTCAACCCCTTTTTCCTTCTTAAGTCTTTTCCAAAAATCACATGGGTCCCATGGCATCGAAAATTGTTAAAATTGTAGAATAGAAAAACCTATAACAATTTAATTTCAGAAGGGATATTACATCATCTCATGGAAACATTATTTGACATATGCCTGAACAAATTTACATCAAGTTCTCAATTAGTATTCATTAGAGGATGTGTTGTAACTTGTACTTGTTTGTGCCAAACCCTCTTGAGCTTAGAATGTATAGATATTCAACAGAATCAAATGATGCTATCAACTTATATATGTTGGGAATCACAATTGTTGTTAAACCAAAACCCATTGGTATTAGTCAACGATCGCATCGCGAGAGATAAGGATCCACGAGAGGCAATTAGTCCATGTCACGAAACACATGGGGAGCGTTGGGTTATCCAATTTCCAACAATCTCCCCCCAACGCGAGCCGAGTGCGTATCGAACTCGTGACCTACGCTCTGATACCAGTTGTTGGAAATACTGAGGGTGGGGGGTTAATCAGTGTTTCTTTTCAATCATTATTTTACCAGTTAATACATTTATGTTCAGAACACAAGATGAATAACAAGAATAAATTATTTTATTAATATAATCTTTGCAATAAAAAAGATACAATATATATATGGTTCCAATCTGTTGCCAAGTACCAACTTAGACTTTTGTGAGGCTCCAACCTCCAGAGCACCAACTCAGTTTTGTCAAGGCATCAACCTTGGACTTAAGAGCACCAACTCCCAGGACACCAATCCTTCTAGTTCTAAGGCACCAACCTCAAGGGCTCCAACCCTCTACTGTCAAGGCACCAACCTTGGATATAGGAGCACCAACTCCAAGGACACCAATCCTTCCAACTTCTGAGGCACCAACCCCAAGGGCTCCAACCCAATCTTGTCAAGGCATGTTTGATAGTAATGTTCTACTTCATCACCATTTCAACAAATGAAATTGATCGATACGAATTGATTATATGATACATGTCAGTCACTGATAAAATAGTTGTTTCAACATCTACAATTACTATAACAAATATCGATAAGATGCCCCTAGTCAGCTATATTTTAAGATAATATGAATATGCTACTAAATTTGAATTGACTGTATGCAGTATTGGCAATGCATAAGTCATATAACCATGTTTCGACTTGTAATACCAATAGATAATGAAGAAAGCACCTAGAACTCAAATAGTTGTATGCTTGAGCATAATAAATCAACCCCTTATAACTTTATCTTCTCAGATACAAAGTTTATTATTTAGTTTGTTATTTTCATTATTAATGATCTTCTATATAGATCAGAATAAGGAATCGTATACTTCTCATCATACTATTAGACGGAAAAAGATATCCAGGTGGATTCTTTGTGCCGCGAGGAATTTCCAATATTCTGACTCATTGATCGCATTTCACTAAAAAAAGGACTTTCACATACCTAATCGGATTGAAATATTTGGTATCAATGATCTGGGGGAATTACAGAACTGGTCTATAATTTCGTTGGTTGATATTAGACTCTGATCAATTAATACATGTACATTCTTAATCAAATTAATAAATATCCTGATCCTAATTTATTATCCATCCGAAAAAAAAGGATGGTCTTGAACCCATCAGTTCCTTCTCTGATCCGAATCCAAATGATCTAAAGAATTGGTAGAAATTATTTAATTGGTCCAGATGTTCGTCCATAGTTCCTTGACAACAAGTTAAAATTTG